>CM035414.1:93390679-93443179 GCA_020310875.1 Ceratopteris richardii | reverse complement strand
CCATCAAAAAGGGGTAAATAAACCATAAGTTCAAAGGGAACCTTCCTTCACATGGGTCCTAAGGTGTTCACATGGTTTCCAAGCTTAGGAAATCACATGGCTTCTAAAAGAAGACTCTCCAAGCTCTCACGTACAAACCAAGTGGCTAGGAGAAGCTTCCAATCAAGCCTTAGGTACTCAACCTTAGAGAATTAACCCTAAGGTTCAAGACCCATCAAAAAGGGGTAAATAAACCATAAGTTCAAAGGGTTTCACACCTAGAAACCCAAGGGTTCTACCCCTTAGACCCATGTATTTATACAATGAAGAACAAAAAGAAAATGCATTTGTTCCAAACCCTACTTTGGCAAGATTGAAAGTGAAAGAGGGAATTGAATATTGACGATCATAAATTAGCTAGTTGGAAATCATCTAAGAGTAGATGACTCATTGTGGAGGTTTCTGATAAGCACAAAGATTGGCGAGAATTGAGACATCACATGAGCAGACATGTGACATGGGGATGAATGAATCCATACATCACAAGTGTAAGCTGGAAAATGGGTAATGTATCATTGAGAGGTCTAACATGGAAAGGAGATTCAAAACTCTAAATCAGAGCTTTCTCATGTGAAATGCTATGAGACATTTCCACATTTGGACATTATAATATAAGGCATACAAATATGTAGTGGACTTGGAGCATATTTATTCATTTACATTTTTCAGTAACATGGTGGCAAAATACCATGATCTGGAAATAGATAAGTGGATTTAAAGCGGCAAGAGTCCTTGAGTTTGTTTATCAAAGGTATTGTGAGAATCCTAGATAAACCAGGTCACTCCAAGATAGAGAAACACATCATTGCCGGATCAACTTGGTGGAGAAATGTGATGAATAAAAAACATGCACTAGAAGTGCATTTTAGTAGGATGTTTGGTACCACACAAAGATTGAGTGCTTTGACGATGATTCTGCTTGTCTCAAGCAATCGTTTCTGAGAGAAGTAAATTATTATATGCCCCTAAATCCTTATCATAGAGATAAGTAAATTCTCATGTGCCCCTAGAATCCTTATATTCTTAAACGTGTCATAGAGGTAAGTGAATTCTTATATTCCGCTAAAAATCGTGTACTTGACTTCGATTAAATAGCCAATTCTTAGAAGACGCTTCGGCAAGTCATAGAGGATCCTCTCATCTTTGGAGTTTCTCTTCAAGCAAGTTGTTACAGAAAAATGAACAGTAATTTGAAAGACCTCTCTAGAAGAGAAAAGAATCAAGAATTAATGACAAATCCAAAACAACTGCGTATGGGAAAGCACACATTCTTGCCGGTGATTCGAGTTGCTTATTTTGTTTTTAATAGTGAGAATGAAAACGTGTAATGTAACATTCATAGGTCTAACGTGGAAAGCACAGTCAAGTGAAATTTCTAAATAAGAGCTATCAGAAGTTTCCATATTTGTGGCCTGTATCAGGAATGATGGTTCCCATATTTGTGCCCGATATCAAAAATGCTATTTTAAAAAAAAAAAAAGGAGGGGGAGGACGTACGCCTTGAATCAAAATTATAAAGTAACCCAATCTTCGGGGAGTAGATCCGTCGGAACACTTTGTTTTGTGCAAATTAGTAATGTATTTTTGTATCATAAATCTATAATATCTACAACAAATAAAATAGAAGAATAAGAAAGCAACCGATCACCTCACCCAACATCACTTGTTGCCAGTTGATTTGACTCGTGAGTTTCAAAACCCGGGTCACGTGATGCCAGATAACGCGGGACTTGGGGCAGTCGAAGAACAAGTGAGCTAAATCTTCGATGCACCGATGGCAACGTTTGCACCAAGGCGGCACATCACAGATTTTGTTGGCCCTTGCATTGGACCAGATACCTTTATGCAAGATCTGCCACATGAGGACGGACTTTTTGACCTCAATTAGGGGGTGCCAAATAGACATGAATTTTAGCTCCCACCGAAGTTTGGTCCAAGAAAGGCACCATCTCTTGTTAAGGGTGTGGTGAACATCCAAATCCTCTTTGAAGTTGGGGATTTTGGAAATCTTCTTACCATTGCTCCATTTGAGGCCCTCCAAGCAAGGAAGATCCTGACCGCAGAGAAGGCGGGTAGTTGAGCGGTCCCAGGCAAAACACCTGCTTTGAAGAAGAGTCCATTCCTCAAAGGTAACTCTAAGTCTCGGGTCCAATTCTTTGAACCTGATCCACTGGCTGAGGTGAGGCTCTCTGGAAGATTTGGAGGGAGCGCTGTGCTGTCAATTTTGACCAAACCCCTAGGGAATGGTCGATCGAGAAATCCTTGTTTCTCCTTGGTAAAAGAATCTCCCGAGTCAAGAGATCACCGCCGTTTAGACATCACTGTATTTATCTCCTCGAAAACAACAAGTTGAAACCCAAATGGGTCCCACATGAGGGTGATGATAATTTTATCCACCTCATTTGTAATGCCCTGTAGCTTGCCATACTCCTCCCCTGCATTGTGGGATTTGGGGGGTCCCATGGGCACTAGTCCCATTCACTTGTAACTTTTTCTCTTTTTTATAATTAAAGTCCGGGAGATTAGGCTAAGGCCGAACTTCCTTTATTTAAAAAAAAAATAGAAGAATAAGAAATGAATAATGGAAGGCGCGATGGCATGCATGAGCTTAAGCATTGACATTGATTTCGCACTTGGCCCTCGGAGCATCTAGCCTTGCCAATGCTATGTCCGCCGGAGAGCGCTACCATGTCACGGGCGGAGAGACCAACGTTCGCAAAGGCAGCTACCAGATCGGTTACGTTGAAATTGAATCCAGGAAGATTCTTGCTGGCAAGTTCCCTGTTGGCGGTCAGGCTATCTCGTCGTCCCAACTGAACTGGGTATGATGGCCCTCCGCTCTGTGTACATATATATGTATTGAAAAGTTAGAGCAACAGAAGGCTGCACCAACATCAACAAGCAGTTTTATGGACATGCGTACAGCAACTGTACTTCTTGCGGAACTTACCACAGCAACAGAATCTCGTGCTGCCAAAGCTAAGATGTCTGCGCAAGACACGATTCCGGGACATTCTTGTTCAAGTGCTGCCTTGATTGCATCCACTACCTCGAAACCCCTGACAGAGTTTGCATTCGGAAGCGCCTCTTGTTCTCCCTCAATCACTCCCGATATGCTCTTAAGGAGCAGCGAGCCATCACAACCTTGGACGAAGCAGTCGTGGAAGTGCAGCCGCAGCAAAGAGCCGGCCATTCGAGCCTCACTTGCAACTGCACTACTTACTACCTGACGAACAGTCTTCTCGACGTTGGGACAGCTTTTATCGTAGAAGTGAAATTGCAACGGACTGCCGTCGGGAAGGAATCGAGCAGCACCTGCTTTCTGGATCAATAGTACAGCGATAAAGAGAGTGCACACGGGAAGAGACTTTGGATGGGCATGGAATAAGCTCCTCCCAGTGAATGTAGACATTATTATGTCAATATTGGTAGGAGGATTATATGTAAGGGGCACCAGTAATGAATAGAAATATGGGGCTTACAGTATCAGTATCAGGTAGATTGATTGAGTATTTGAACAACTTATGCTCAAGGCAGCTACAATGGAGGCTTTATGTAGCCGCATGGAGCCTGCGCAGCGCATGCATAACAATGTCTCCATTACACGTAAACTACGTCGTGTCTCACGTGTCTCCTGTGCTGGATAAGCCATGGACTGTGCTGGCTGTAGACCGAGTATGAGCAAGTGTTTGCATGAAACCAAAATAGACCAGTCAACAGTTCGAATAAATAAGAGATTTGAATAGATCGTTCTGTTGCGAGAACATGATTGATCGCGTACTTCGATATGTCAAGAACACGAAACAACAAGTCGCATATAAAATCATATCATTTCCTCTCTCTCTTTCTCTCTCGCTCTCTCACTCGTTCCGCCTTCGACCTCTCGCAGATGATAAAGTCAGCTCCAATGCGTCTTCTGCATCAATTCAAACTTAACCCCTAAGAGTACGTCTCCCCAATTCTCATGCCAGCGTGAACAACAGCAAGTAAGCATTTCGAGATCATGTCTAGGATAGTTAAGTTGATATTTTCCTAATTTTGTGGATTCATATGCAATCACCCTACCATCCTCTCAAAGAATGCATCCTATTTGGCTACCACTCCCATCACATGCAACACAAAAGGCTCTCCCAGTGTCGCTATTTTCAAAACACAATTCTCAATGGCTTTTTGTTTCAATGTTTCAAATGAGTTCTCACAAGGATCGCTCCACACGAATCTTGCATTCTTTTTAGACAACATTGTGATAGGATTATCCATCTTCGAGAAATCCTTTATATGTGCTCTTTCATATTGTGCCACAAAGGAAAAATGATACAAGAATATGTAATTGATACAAGACATCCCACAACCCGGGAATAATAGGTATGGATAACTCGACTAGAGATGATAGAGGAGATGCCACAACTCGGGACTAGATAGGACTGGAATAAGGAACAAGATAAGAACAAGAACTCGAACTTGGAGAGTACTTGCTTGGTGGTCATGACTCCTTGAGCTCCCAAGACTGGTATTGGCAAGACTGAGAATGAAGGTGGTCAACCCCTCCTTATATAGGTTTGCCAAGGGCGGTTCAAGGGCGGTTCAAGAGCGGTTATGAATTCATGATTTCATCGATGATATCATCAACTCAAAGCATGGTCTCTGGATGTTAGAATCAAGCAAGCAAGACAGTCCTTCTTAGGGTTTTGCCAAGGTCCTGAACGCAATGGAAGCATTGGTTTCTCCTTATTCTAAAACTATCATGGGATATAGGATTCACATGGAATTTGAGATTTAGGATGGTTTCTTTTGTCTATGACATCACCTCCTCCTCATATCATTTCCTCTCTCTCTCCCTCTCTGTCTCTCTCGTTCCGCCTTCAACCTCTCGCAGATGATAAAGCCAACTTGAATGCGTGTTCTGCATCGATTCAAACTTATGTGCATGAACAACACCAAGCAAGCATAATTTTGTGGATTCATATGCAATCACCCTACCATCCTCTCAAAGAACGCATCCTATTTGGCTACCATTCCGATCACATGAAACACAAAAGGCTCTTCCATTTTCTCTATTTTCAAAACATAATTTTAAATGGCTTTTTGTTTAAATGTTTCAAATGAGTTCTCACAAGGATCACTCCACACAAATCTTGCATTCTTTTTAGACAACACTGTGACAAGATTATTCATCTTTGAGAAATCCTTTATATGTGCTCTTTCATATTGTGCCAATCCTAAAAACCTTCTAACATCCCTTACAATTTTAGGAATTAGCCCGTCAACTATTGTTTTCACTTTATGCTCGTCTATATGAATTCCCTCTTTAGAGATAACTCCTCCTAGATACACAAGTTTTTCCTTAGCAAAGAAACACTTACTCTTCTAACCATACACTTCGTGTCCTCTATGAGTTTGCAAAGCCTTTTTGAGATGTACAACATGCTCATCATCATCTCTAGAGTATACCAATATATCATCAGAAAAAAAAATCTAAGATGAATTCATCTAGATAATCATGATCAAAATATTCATCGTCCAGCATGGACATGAATTTGGTAAGAGCATTTGGTAAGAGCATGCATATAAACTCATATCATTTCCTCTCTCTCTTTCTCTCTCGCTCTCTCACTCGTTCCGCCTTCGACCTCTCGCAGATGATAAAGTCAGCTCCAATGCGTGTTCTGCATCAATTCAATTCTCATGCGCGTGAACAATAGCAAGCAAGCATTTCGAGATCATGTCTAGGATAGTTAAGTTGATGTTTTCCTAATTTTGTGGATTCATATGCAATCACCCTACCATCCTCTCAAAGAACGCATCCTATTTGGCTACCACTCCCATCACATGCAACACAAAAGGCTCTCCCATTTTCGCTATTTTCAAAACACAATTTTCAATGGCTTTTTGTTTCAATGTCTCAAATGAGTTCTCACAAGGATCACTCCACATAAATCTTGACAACACTGTGACAGGATTATCCATCTTCGAGAAATCCTTTATATGTGCTCTTTCATATTGTGCCAATCCTAAAAACCTTTAGAACATCCCTTACAATTTTAGGAACTCGCCTGTCAACTATTTTCACTTTATGCTTGTCAATATGAATTCCCTCTTCAGAAAAAACTCCTCCTAGATACATAATTTTTTCCTTAGCAAAGAAACATTTTTCTACCCATACACTTTGTGTCCTCTACGAGTTTGGAAAGCCTTCTTGAGATGTACAACATGCTCATCATCATCTCTAGAGTATACGAATATATCATCAGAGAAAAAAATCTAAGATGAATTCATCTAGTTAATCATGAAAAATATTATTCGTCGAGCATGCACATGAATTTGGTAAGAGCATTTGTTAATCCAAAAAGGTAAAATTGGAAATTCATAGTGGCCATCACATTTTAATAAAGTTTTCTTGGATATATCTTCTCTTTTGATCCTAATTCGTTGATAACCAAATCTTAAGTCAGTCTTAGTGAAGATACTTCCTCCACTTAATTGACCTCATAAGTCATCTATGTGAGGGAGTGGGTGTTGTCTTTTATATTTTTCTTTTACTCAACCCCTATAATCAATACATAATCTATAAAAGCCTCCTTTCTTGTTCTGAACTGAACGAGTTACTCCCCAAGTTGCAACACTCTATCTTATCAATCCTTTCTTCAAAATATCATCTAATTAAATCTTAAGATCTTTTAATTCATCTATGTTGAATCCATAGGGTGCTCTAGAATATGTTTCGCTCCATGGCTGCAGGTGGATTGCATGGTAAATCTAGCTAGATGGGGGTATACCAAACAAGCCTTTTGGGAATACATTTTCATATTCTTTCAAAAGATTTTCTACATAATTTGAAAGATTTTTATCATTTTCTTCCTCATCAAAATTTTTCACATACACTACAAATGTTCTATAACCATCATGTAAACGTATAATTATGTGCATAGCAAAAATGAGAATAGTCCTATGATTATGGGCATCACCTAAGAATGTAGACAAATCCACCATCTAGCCATAAAATGATTATTCTTTGTTTGCAATCAATTATTGCAAAATATTCAGCTAACCAATCTATGCCTATTGTTAGATATAGATCCAAGTTGGATCATTTATCAATGTGTGTTGGAACAAGAGCATGTATTGCTAACGTTCCTAGCACAAAGATTATCCAAATATTCGATTGTCGATAGTAGAGTAAGTGTTTATGATGACCATATGTCACACTAGAGCACTCTACAAGCTTTCTAAGCTTGGAGAAAGAGTATAAAAAAGATGGGATAGAGAGTATAATCTTTGATCTTCTTTTATGAAATTTGTGTCTGAGCAACAGAAGGCCATGTAAACAATTTTGGATCTCCTTCTTCATGTTTTTTGTGCTCATGAACAGATGTGATGACAGCTATGGTATCATTTTCCACCACAAAAGGGATTTATTGGTGCCCCAAGATGGGTTGCAAAGCCCCCTCCCACAAAGGAGGGCATTCATGCAAATTGCCTCATATAGAGGACTAACTCCGCAAGAATGCCCTTAATGGTGATCAGAACACCATGAATAATGTCCATGTATGGATGCATTAAGGGAGAGTCTCCTTACTTCTTCCTCCTTCTCGGATGAAAGTATTAGCAAGGTAACAACCTATTTATGCACCTTGTCATCAGCAGTTGTGACACATGTGGAATTATTCAAGCCACACATAGTGTTCTTCTTCCCTTTTCTCTCCATGGACACCATGGAAGGTCCATTTTAAATAGCTTTCCTAGAGCACGTACATGCAATCTTTTGACCATAACATGTAAACTCATGACATGTCAAGATGTGGTAGGAGGATACTATGTAAAGGGCACTACTAATGAATGGAAACATGGGGCTTCTAGTATTAGGTAGATTGATTGAGTTTTTGAAAAATTTATGCTCAACAACATCTCCATTACACATAAACTACATCATATCTCTATCTATCTCTCTCTCTCTCTCTCTCTCTCTCTCTCTCTCTCTCTCTCTCTCTCTCTCTCTTTCTCTCTCTCTCTCTCACTTGTTCTGCCTTTGACCTCTTGTAGATGATAAAGTCAGCTCCAATGTGTGTTCTGCATCAATTCTAACTTAATTCCTAACAGTATGTCTCCCCAATTCTCAAGTGCGTGAACAACAATAAGCAAGCATTTCGAGATCATATCTAGGATAGTTAAGTTGATGTTTCCTTAATTTTTTGGATTCATATGCAATCACCCTACCATCCTCTAAAAGAACACATCCTATTTGGCTACCACTCCCATCACATGCAACACAAAAGGCTCTCCCATTCTTGCTATTTTCAAAACATAATTTTCAATGGCTTTTTGTTTCAATGTTTCAAATGAGTTCTCACAAGGATGACTCAACACAAATCTTGCATTCTTTTTAGACAACACTCTGACAGGATTATCCATCTTCGAGAAATCCTTTATATGTGCTCTTTCATATTATGCAAATCCTAAAGACCTTCAGACATCCCTTACAATTTTAGGAACTTGCACGTCAACTATTGTTTTCAGTTTATGCTCGTCTATATGAATTCCCTCTTCCGAAATAACTTGTCCTGGATACACAAGTTTTTCGGTAGCAAAGAAACACTTAGTCTTCTACCCATACACTTTGTGTCCTCTATGAGATTGGAAAGCCTTCTTGAGATGTACAACATGCTCATCATCATCTCTAGAGGATAGGAATATATCATCAGAGAAAAAAAATCTAAGATGAATTCATCTAGATAATCATGAAAAATATTGTTTGTCGAGAATGCACATGAATTTGATAAGAGCATTTGTTTATCCAAAAAGATAAAATTGGAAACTCATAGTGGCCATGACATGTTAATAAAGTTTTCTTGGGTATATCTTCTTTTTTTATCCCAATTCGTTGATAACCAAATCTTAAGTCAATCTTAGTGAAGATACTTCCTCCACTTAATTGACCTCATAAGTAATCTATGTGAGGGAGTGGGTGTTGTTTTTTATTTTTTATTTTTACTCAACCCGCTATAGTGAATACATAATCTATAAAAGCCGTCTTTCTTGTTTTGAACTAAACCAGTTACTCCCCAAGTTGAAACACTCTATCTTATCAAGCCTTTCTTCAAAATATCATCTAATTAAATCTTAAGCTCTTTCAATTCATCTATGTTGAACCTATCGGGTGCTCTAGAATATGCTTCGCTCCATGGGTGAAGGTGGATGACATGGTAAATCTAGCTAGATGTAGCTATACCAAACAAGCCTTTTGGGAATATAGTTGCATATTCTTTCAAAGGATTTTCTACATAATTTGAAAGATTTTCATCATTTCTTCCTCATCCAAATTTTTCACATACACTAAAAATGTTCTATACCCATCATGTATACGTATAATTATGTGCATAGCAAAATTGAGAATAGTCCTATGATTATGGACATCACCTAAAAATGTAGATAAATTCACCATCTAGCCATAAAGTTATTATTATTTGTTTGCAATCAATTATTGCAAAACATTCAGCCAATCAATCCATACCTATTATTAGACATAGATCCAAGCAGGATCATTTATCAATGTGTGTTCGAACAAGAGCATGTATTGCTAAGGAACCTACCTCAAAGATTATCCCAAGCTTCGATCGTGGAAATTAGTGTAAGTGTTTATGATGACCATATGTCACACTAGAGAGTATAATCTTTGATCTTCTTTTATGAAATTTGTGTATGAGCAAGAGAAGGCCATGTAAACAATTTTGGATTTCCTTCTTCATGTTTCTTGTGCTCATGAAGAGAGATGACGACAGCTATAGTGTCATTTTCCACCACAAAAAGGATTTATTGGTGCCCCAAGAGGGGTTGCAAAGCCCCCTCCCGCAAAGGAGGGCATCCATGCAAATTACCTAATATAGAGGACTAACTTCCCAAGAATGCCCTTAATGGTGGTTAGAACACAATGATGAATGTCCATGTATGGATGCATTAAGGGAGAGTCTCCTTACTTCTTCCTCCTTCTCGGATGAAAGTATTAGCAAGGTAACAACCTATCTATGCACCTTTTCATCGGCAATTGTGGCACATGTCGAATTATTCAAGCCACACGCACAGTTATTTTTCCCTTTTCTCTCCATGGACACCATGGAAGGTCTATTTTAAAGAGCTTTCCTAGAGCACGTACATGAAATCTTTTGACCATAACATGTAAACTCATAACATGTCAATATGTGGTAGGAGGATACTATGTAATTGGCACTACTAATGAATGGAAACATGGGGCTTCCAGTATTAGGTAGATTGATTGAGTATTTGAACAATTTATGCTCAACAATGTCTCCATTACATGTAAACTACATCATGCCTCTCTCTCTCTCGCTCTCTCTCTCTCTCTCTGTCTCATTTGTTCCACCTCCGATCTCTCACAGATGATAAAGGCAGCTCCAATGCATGTTCTGCATCAATTCAAACTTAACTCCTAAGAGCACGTCTCGCTAATTCTCAAGTGCGTAAACAACAGCAAGCAAGCATTTTGAGATCATGTCTAGGATAGTTAAGTTGATTTTATGTTAATTTTGTGGATTCATATGCAATCACCCTACCATCCTCTAAAAGAAAGCATCCTATTTGGATACCACTCCCATCACATGCAACACAAAAGGCTCTCCCATTTTTGCTATTTTCAACACACAATTTTCAATGGCTTTTTGTTTCAATGTTTCAAATGAGTTCTCACAAGAATCACTCCACACAAATCTTGCATTATTCTTAGACAACACAATGACAAGATTATCCATCTTCGAGAAATCCTTGATATGTGCTCTTTCATATTGTGCTAATCCTAAAAACCTTCTAACATCCCTTAAAATTTTAGGAACTCGCCCGTCAACTATTGTTTTCATTTTATGCTCCTCTATATGAATTCCCTCTTCAGAAATAACTCCTCCTAGATACACAAGTTTTTCCTTCGCAAAGAAACACTTACTCTTCTACCCATACACTTTGTGCCCTGTATGAGTTTGGAAATCCTTCTTGAGATGTACAACGTGCTCATTATCATCTCTAGAGTATATGAATATATCATCAGAAAAAAAAACCTAAGATGAATTCATCTAGATAATAATGAAAAATATTATTCGTCCACCATGCACATGAATTTGGTAAGAGCATTTGTTAATTCAAAAAGCTAAAATTGGAAACTCATAGTGGCCATCACATGTAAATAAAGTTTTCTTGGGTATATCTTCTCTTTTGATCCCAATTTGTCGATAACCAAATCTTAAGTCAATCTTAGTGAAGATACTTCCTCCACTTAATTGACCTCATAAGTCATCTATGTGAGGGAGTGGGTTGTTTTTTTTTATATTTTTCTTTTACTCAACCCCCAAAGTGAACATATAATCTATAAAAGCCGCCTTTCTTGTTTTGAACTATACCAGTTACTCCCCAAGCTGAAACACTCTATCTTATCAAGCCTTTCTTTAAAATATCATCTAATTAAATCTTAAGCTCTTTTAATTCATCTATGTTAAATCTATAGGGTGCTCTAGAATATGCTTCGCTCCATGGGTGCACGTGGATGACATGGAAACCTTAGCTAGATGGACGTATACCAAACAAGCCTTTTGGTAATACATTTGCATATTCTTTCAAAAGATTTTCTACACAATTTGAAAGATTTTCATCATTTTCTTCCTCATCTCAATTTCTCACATACACTAAAAATGTTCCATACCCATCATGTATACGTAAAAGTATGTGCATAGCAGAAATGAGAATAGTCCTATGATTATGGGCATCACCTAAAAATATAGATAAATTCACCATCTAGCCATAAAGTGATTATTCTTTGTTTGCAATTAATTATTGAAAAATATTCAGCTAACCAATCCATGCCTAATATTAGATATAGATCTAAGTTCAATCATTTATCAATGTGTGTTGGAACAAGAGCATGTATTACTAAGGTTCCTAGAGTAGAGATTATCCCAATATTCAATCGTAGAAAGTAGTGTAAGTGTTTATGATGACCATATGTCACACTAGAGCACTTTAGAAGCTTTCTAATCTTGGAGAAAGAGTATAAAAAAGATGGGATAGAGAGTATAATCTTTAGTCTTCTATTATGAAATTTGTGTCTGAGCAAGAGAAAGCCATGTAAACAGTTTTGGATCTCCTTCTTCATGTTTTTGGTGCTCATGAAGAGAGGTGACGACAGCTATGGTATCATTTTCCACCACAAAAAGGATTTATTGGTGCCCCAAGAGGGGTTGCAAAGCCCCCTCCCGCAAAGGAGGGCATCCATGCAAATTGCCTCATATAGAGGACTAAATCCCCAAGAATGCCCTTACTGGTGGTCAGAACACCATGAATAATGTCCATTTATGGATGCATTGAGGGAGAGTCTCCTTACTTCTTCCTCCTTCTTGAATGAAAGTATTAGGAAGGCAACAAGCTATTTATGCACCTTGTCATGCGCAATTGTGGGACATGTGGAATTGTTCAAGCCACACGCACTGTTGTTCTTTTTTCTCTCCATGGACACCATGGAAGGTCCATTTTAAAGAGCTTTCCTAGAGCACATACATGCAATCCTTTTACCATAACATGTCAATATGTGGTAGGAGGATACTATGTAAAGTTCACTACTAATGAATGGAAACATGGGGCTTCTAGTATTAGGTAGATTGATTGAGTATTTGAACAATTTATGCTCAACAATGTCTCCATTACACGTAAACTATGTCATGTCCCTCTCTCTCTGGCTTCTCTCTCTCTCTCTTTCTCTCTTTCTCTCTCTCTCACTCGTTCCGCATTCGACCTCTCGTAGACGATAAAGTCAGCTCCAATGTGTGTTCTACAACAATTCAATCTTAACCCCTAAGAGTACGTCTCCCCAATTCTCAAGTGCGTGAACAACAACAAGCAAGCATTTCGAGATCATGCCTAGGATAGTTAATTTGATGTTTTCTTAATATTGTGGATTCATATGCAATCACCCTACCATCCTCTGAAAGAACGCATCCTATTTGGCTACCACTCCCATCACATGCAACACAAAAGGCTCTCCCATTTTTGCTATTTTCAAAACACAATTTTCAATGGCTTTTTGTTTCAATGTTTGAAATGAGTTCTCACAAGGATCACTCCACACAAATCCTGCATTCTTTTTAGACAACACTGTGAGAAGATTATCCATCTTCGAGAAATCCTTTATATGTGCTCTTTCATATTGTGCCAATCCTAAAAACCTTCTAACATCCCTTAGAATTTTAGGAACACGCCCGTCAACTATTGTTTTCACTTTATGCTCGTCCATATGAATTCCTTTAGAAATAACGCCTCCTAGATACACAAGTATCTCCTTAGCAAAGAAAAACTTACTCTTCTATCCATACACTTTGTGTCCTGTATGAGTTTGGAAATCCTTCTTTAGATGTACAACATGGTCATCATCATCTCTAGAGTATACAAATATATCATCAGAAAAAAAAACTAAGAAGAATTCATCTAGATAATCATGAAACATATTATTCATCCAACATGCATATGAATTTAGTAAGAGTATTTGTTAATCCACAAAGGTAAAATTGGAAAATCATAGTGGCCATCACATGTTCATAAAGTTTCATTGGGTATATCTTCTCTTTATATCCCAATTTGTTGATAACCAAATCTTAAGTCAATCTTAGTCAAGATAGCTCCTCCACTTAGTTGACCTCATAAGTCATCTATGTGAGGGAGTGGGTGTTTTTTTTTATATTTTTCTTTTACTCAACCCCTATAGTCAATACATAATCTATAAAAGCCTCCTTTCTTGTTCTAAATTAAACCACTTACTCCCCAAGTTGAAACACTCTATCTTATCAAGACTTTCTTCAAAATATTATCTATTTAAATCTTAAGATCTTTTAATTCATCTATGTTGAATCCATAGGGTGCTCCAGAACATGCTCGCTCCATGGGTGCACGTGGATGGCATGGTAAATCTAGCTAGATGTAGGTATATGAAACAAGCCTTTTGGGAATACATTTGCATATTCTTTCAAAACATTCTCTACATAATTCTCAAGATTTTCTTCCTCATCCAAATTTTTCACATACACTACAAATGTTCTACACCCATCATGTATACCTATAATTATGTGCAAAGCAAAAATGGGAATAGTCCTATGATTATGGGCATCACCCACAATGTGGACAAATTCACCATCTAGCCGTAAATTGGTTGTTCTTTGTTTGCAATCAACTATTGCAAAATATTCATCTAACCAATCCATGCCTATTGTTAGATATAGATCAAAGTCAGATAATTTATCAATGGGTATTGGAACAAGAGCATGTTTTGCTAAGATTCCTAGCTTTGAGATTATCCTAAGATTCGATTGTAGAAAGTAGATTGACTGTGCATGATGGCCACATGTCACACTTAAGCACTCTAGAAGCTTTCTAATCTTCTAGAAAGAGGATAAAAAATTCGGAGGAGAGTAGCACACACAGCATTTTCAAGACTCTAGTGAGAAATCATCACACTTGGTATCAAAGGATGAGTTTCAGATTGGCAAGAAGAGAGAGAGTATAATCTCTAATCTTCTTCTATGTAATTTTCATTTGAGCAAGAGAAGGCCATGTAAACAATTGGGGATCTTCCTGTTCATGTTTTTCGTGCTCACAAACAGAGGTGGAGACAGCTATGGTGTCATTTTCTACCGCAAAAAGGATTTATTGGTGCCCCAAGAGGGGTTGCAAAGGTCCCTCCCGAAAGGAGGGCATCCATAAGAATTGCCTTATACAGAGGACTAACTCCCCAAGAATGCCCTTAATGGTGGTCACAAAACCATGAACAATGTCCATGTATGGATGCATTGAGGGAGATTCTCCTTACTTCTACCTCCTTCTCGGATGAAAGTATTAGCAAGGTAAAAACCTATTTATGCACCTTGTCATAAGCGATTGTGGAATTATTCAAGCCACATGCACTATTCTTCTTCCCTTTTCTCTCCACGGACACCATGGAAGGTCCATTTCCAAGAGCTTTCCTAGAGCACGTACATGCAATCTTTTGAGCATAGCATGTAAACTCATAACATGTCAATATGTGGTAGGAGGATAATATGTAAAGGGCACTAGTAATGAATGGAAATATGGGGCTTGTAGTATCAGGTAGATGGATTGAGTATTTGAACAACTTATGGTAAACATAGCTACAATGAAGGCTTTATGTGGCCGCATGGAGCCTGTGTAGCGCATGCAAAACAATGTCTCCATTACACATAAACTACGTCATGTCTCATCATTATCACGTGTCTCTTGTGCTGGGTAACCATGGATTGTGCTCCCTGTGGACCGAGTATGAGCAAGTGTTTGCAAGAAACCAAAATAGACCAATCAATAGTTCGAATAGATAAGAGATTTGAATCGCTCGTTCTTTTGCAAGAACATGATTTGAATAGCTCGTTCTATTGCATCAATTCAAAGGTAACCCCTAAGAGTACGTCTCTCCAATTCTCAAGCGCATGAATAACAGTAAGCAAGCATTTGGAGATCATGTCTAGGATAGTTAAGTTGATGTTTTTGTAATTCTATGGATTCACATGCAATCAACCTACCATCCTATGAAAGAACGGATCTTATTCGGCTACGACTCCCATCACATGTACCACAAAAAGCTCTCCCATTTTGCTATTTTCAAAACATAATTTTCAATGGCTTTTTGTTTCAATGTTTCAAATGCGTTTTCACAAGGACCACTCCACACAAATCTTGCATTCTTTTTAGACAACACTATGACAGGATTATCCATCTTCGAAAAATCGTTAATATGTGCTCTTTCATACTCTGCCAATCCTAAAAACCTTCTAACATGCCTTATGATTTTAGGAACTCGCCCATCAACTATTGTTTTCACTTTATGCTCCTCTATATGAATTCCCTCTTCAAAAGTAACTCTTGCTAGATACACACGTTTTTCCTTAGCAAAGAAACACTTACTCTTCTACCCATACACTTTGTGTCCTCTATGAGTTTGGAAAGTGTTGTTGAGATGTACAACATGCTCATCATCATCTTTAACGTATATAAATATATCATTAAAAAAAATGTAAGATGAATTCATCTAGATATTAATGAAAAATATTATTCATCTAGCATGCATATGAATTCGACAAGAGCATTTGTTAATCCAAAAAGATGAATTCGAAATTCATAGTGGCCATCACATGTTAATAAAGTTTTCTTGGGTATATCTTCTGTTTTGATCCTAATTTGGCAATAATCGACTCTTAAGGCAATCTTAGTGAAGATACTTCCTCCATTTAATTGATGTCATAAGTCATCTATATGAGGGTGTAGGTGCTTTTTTTTCATTTTTTGTTTTGTGCAATCCCCTATAGTCAATACATAATCTATAAGAGCCACCTTTCTTGTTCTTAACTAAAGTAGTTACTCCCAAGTTGAAACACTCTATCTTATGAAGCCTTTCTTCAAAATATCATCTAACTAAATCCTAAGCTCATTTAAATCATCCATGTTGAATCTATAGGGTGCTCTAGAAGATGCTTCGCTCCATGGGTGCGCATTGATGGCATGGTGAATCTACCTAGATCGAGGTATACCATACAAGTCTTTTGGGAATACATCTGCATATTCTTTCAAGAAATTTTCTACATAATTTGAAAGATTTTCATCATTTTCTTCCTCATCTAGATTTTTCACGTACACTACAAATGTTCTACACCCATCATGATTACCTCTAGTTATGTGCATAGAAAAAATGAAAATAGTCCTATGATTATGCACATCACCCAAAACGTGGATAAGTTCACCGTCTAACCATAAAGCGATTATTCTTTGTTCGCTATCAATTATTCCAAAATATTGAGCTAACCAATCGATGCCTATTGTTAGAAATATATCCAAGTCAATTCATTTATCAATGTGTGTTGGAACAAGAGCATGTATTGCTAAGGTTCCTAGCTTAGAGGCTATCCTAATATTCCACCATAGAAGGTAGATTGAGTGTGCATGATGGCCACATTTCACACTAAACCACTCTAGAAGCTTTCTAATCTTGGATCAAGATGCGAGGAGAGTAGCACACATGCCATTTTCAAGTTTCATGTGAGAATTTTCTCACACTTGGTATTAGAGCATGAGTTTTACATCAGCGGCATGAGTTTTAGATCTTTGATCTTCATTTACGAAATTTGTGTCTGAGTAAGAGAAGGCCATGTAAGCAATTTCAGATCTCCTTCTTCATGTTTTTGTTGGTCATGAACAGAGGTGGTGATAGTTATGGTGTCATTTTCTACTAGAAAAAGGCCCCTCCCCCGAATGGAGGCATCCATGTGAATTGTCTCAGAGAGAGGAGTAATGCCCTTAATGGTGTTTGTCAGGGGAGCACTAGATTGTGCTCTCTGACTATAGAAGACCAGATTTTGGAAATACACTACTGATTACATGAACACCCACAAAGTGAAAATGATACAACAATATGTAACCGATACAAGACGTCCCACAACCCGGGACTCATAGGTATGGATAACTGGACTAGAGATGATATAGGAGATCCCACAACCCAAGACTAGACAGGACAGCAAGAAGGAATAGGACAAGAACAAGAACTCGAACTTGGAGAGTACTTACTTGGCGGTCATGACTCCTTGAGCTCCCAAGACTGGTATTGGCAAGACTAAGAATGAAGGTTGCCAAGCCCTACTTATATAGGTTTGCCAAGGGCAGTTACGAATTCATGATATCATCGTTGAGTTCATCAATTCAAAGCATGGTCTCTGGATGTTAGAATCAAGCAAGAAGACAATCCTTGTTCGGGTTTTGGCACGTTCAAACACAATGGAAGCATTGGTTTCTCCTAATTCTGAAACTATCATGAGATATAGGATTCACATAGAACTTGAGATTCAGGATGGTTCCCTTTGTCTATGACATCACCTCCTCCTCAAGCGATGATTTCCACAAGGAGCGGTCCGGGCTTCATTGGATTTCTCTTATGGAATTCTTGAACCTTAATTCTCATGATACTTGGTAGCTGGAGCTTGAAGGTGACATGATTAATCTTGACCAAGATGGTAAATGGACCAAATTTTTGATGATCTAACTTTGCACAAGGCCTTGAAGTTTGCAAATTGTTTCTGAGTAACCATACTTTATCCCTAATTTGATAGGATGGAATCTGGACACGATGTTGATCTGCATAGTACTTATACTGCTCTTGAGCTTTATGGATCTCTTCGTTGAGTTTTTGTGAATGTCCATTAGGTACTAGGCCTTGTCTTTGGCAGTTGGGTTCTTGACATGATTTGAGAGTTGTATATCCATCCTTGGATGTTGTCCCTAGTTTGCAAAGAAGGGAGTTTGCTTAGTAGATGCATTAACACTATTGTAATAGGCAAAACTTTGCAAAGGGTAACAACTCGAACCTTCATATGCACTAACGTTAACCTTCATATATTGATCTTTGCTTCATCTTTTGTCTTCTGTCCTTTTTCTAAAATATCAACTGATGGTTGTCATGCACCAACAACTCCCCCTCAATCATCAATTGAGGTTTTCTCCATCTTCTTTACACATGGCATGTCTTTGAGCCTTTGTAGCTTTGGTCCATCCAATCTTTTGGTTAACATATATGCAATCTAATCTTTTTTTGAAGTATGTATTACTTCAATCTCTTAATCAATCACCTTCTCTCTCAGAAAAGGATATTGAATCTCAATATGCTTAGTCCTGGCATGAAAAACAGGGTTAGCAGCTAGATACAATGAACTCATATTATCTCCATGAATAGTGGGTTTACTCTAAATGATGTCAAAACTCTTCATGAGAGTCTTCAACCATATGACCTCCTTTCCAGCTCCAACCATACCTTTATATTCTACTTCTCTAGATGACAAAGCAACTGTGTGTTGCTTCTTAGAACACCAAGAGATTAGCTTATCTCCCACATAACATAAGTATCCATAGCTTGATCTCCTATCATCAGGACTACTTGCCCAATTTGTATCACAATATATCTTGATGTTTGTATCTGATGTGAAACCATAATACAAACCTTCCTTGAGTGTACCCTTAATGTATCTCAACACCCTTTGACCTGCAATCCAATGTTCCTTCCTAAGGAGAATGCATGAATTGAGACAACACTCCAATTGCATATAACAAATCAGGCCTAGTTAATGTAACATAGATTAGACTACCAACTAGCCTTTGATATAGCTTCATGTCCTTGAATTATTCTCCTCGATATCTGCTCAATTTTGTATTCACCTCAATTGGACTAGGTCCTATCTGCAATCTTTCATTTTAAACTTGATTAACAAGTTCTTCAAATACCTTTCTTGCGTCACATACACCCCATGTTGAGTATATGAGATCTCCATGCCTAAGAAATATGGCAAGTCTCCCACGCCAATAATCTTGAACTCTTTCTCCATTTGCTTCTTTAGACTTTATATGCCCTTCTCATATGTTCCTGTAAGAATTATATCATCAAGAATTATGCATATGTAAATGAACCCATCATCACTTGCTTTAACAAGTAGGCTACTATCTGCTTTAGATACTTGAAAACCAAGTTCTTTCAACAATTTTATAAGTCTATAATTCCATGCTCTTGGGGCTTGCTTCAAGCCATACAAAGCTCTCATGAGCTTACATACATAATCTGGTTACCTTCTATCTTTGAACCCTTCTGGTTACTCCATGAAAACATCATCTGAAATGTAACCATTAAGAAAGGCATTATTCACATCTAATTGTCATAATTTTTAACCTTTACATGCAACAATCGCTATGAGGGTCCTTATGGTTGTCATCTTTGCCAGAGTTTATAAGTCTCATCATAATCTATACCATATATTTGAGCATATCCTTTAACAACAAGTGTAGCTTTATACCTAGACACACTTCCATCTGCAAACCTCTTTGTCTTGTAGACCCATTTGTATCCAATGATCTTCTGATTATTTTGTTTAAGAACCAAATCCCATGTCTCATTTTCCATCAATGCATCATATTCTTCCTGCATAGCTTTCTCCCAATTTTCCTTACCTTTTGCCTCTTCATATATAGAAGGATCTTCCTCTGCTTTCATCATGTAAGCATAATCTTTAGTAGTCAAAAAAGAAGTGTCATAGCTATACCTTGTAGGTTGGCATTTATGTCTTGAGGACCTTCTGAGTTCTCCACTTCTTGAAGTTTCTGGTTCATCACATTCAGGATCAGATCTTGGCACTTCTTCAACTTCAACTTGTGCTTCATTAATCTCTTCCTCATGAAATATTTGAACCTTTTATTTAAAACATACTTTTCAGCTTTAGGTTCCAATTTATGCCTCCATTGAGATGGCAAATATGCATAAGCCAAACATCCAAACACTTTGCAATGATTTAAGGTAGGTCTCTTACCCATCCAAGCTTCATATGGTGTCATAACATGCAAGGCTTTACATGGTAACCTATTAACCAAGTATGTGGTTGTATTTACAGCCTCAGCCCACAAATATTTGGACAATTTTTCTCTTTCATTATGGACCTTGCAAAATCAACAAGAGTTCTATTTCTTCTTTTGGCTACACCATTTTGTTGAGGAGTTTACGTGTAAGTAAATTCTCTTTTTATACCTGCATTTCATAAGTAATCACTCAAATCATTAGAGAAATACTCTCCCCCTCCATCTGACCTTAGTCTCTTCAAGTTTTGACCTATGATTCTCTCTACATACACATGATAATGTCTAAATGTATTAAACACCTTTTTTTAGGGTCCATAAAAATTCTTTTATCTAATACAATGTACCCTCAAAATTCCACTTTTGTCTTATAGAGAGAGCATTTCTCCAATTTTGCATATAATTCTTTTTCTCTTAGTTTCTCTAGGACTGTCTTTACATGAAATTCATGATCCTCTAGATTTTTGGAGAATATCAAGATATCATCAAGGTAAACTACAATAAAATCATCTAAATATTCTCAAAAGATGTCATTCATTATATGTTGGAAGACAATTGGAGCATTTGTAAGGCCGAATGGCATAACTACATATTCAAAATGGCAATACCCTGTTTGAAATGTTGTCTTCCATTCGTCTCCTTCTGTGATCCTGACAAGATTGTAAGCTCCTCGAAGGTCAATCTTTATGAAGAATTTTGCTTTTCCAAGGCATTCCAAGAGCTTTGATATGAGTGGGAGAGGGTATCTGTTCTTTATAGTGACTTTATTCAATCCATGATAGTCTACACACATCGGAAGAGTCCCATCCTTCTTCTTTACAAATAAAATAGGAAGATATGCTAGAGACTTTGAGTGTTTGATAAATCCCTTTGCTAGATTCTCATCAATGTTCTTGCATAGTTATGTAAGTTCCTCTAGGGATAGTCTGTAGATTGGTCCAAAGGGCAGTTGTGCTTCCTCTTGAAGTTCTATGGCACAATCATAGGGTCTATCCTCTCGAAGGATATTTGCATTCTTCTTTTCAAAAACATCTTCAAAGCCTTTGTACTGATTGGGTAGCTGCATTGGATCATCTTTCTTGGGTTCTTGTGCTGGTATGGTGTAGATCATATATGTCGGCTCCTTCTTACTACATGTATGAAGGTTTTTGCTCTGACATATGTTAGGTTCCTTTGGATATCTGGACAGGTGATCTTATTCTTTTCCCAATTACTATCTGGATTATGCTTCTTTAACCAGGGCATTCAAATGATAACTAGATGTACTAGGCTTGATATTACATTGAAACATATGTGGGATTCATGGTCACGAAGGTGTACTCTTGATGGTGTGGTTTCCATGGTTAAATTCCCAAATGATAGAGGTCGTGCATCTACTACTTCAGCTACTACTAGTTTGTTCTTCCGAAGTACAGGAATTCCATGTTTCTTGACCAATCCTTCATCGATTAAACATGAGGAGGCTTCTGAATCTACTAGGACTGGAAGGTAAAGGGTCTTCTTAGGCATGGTTAACTTGACTAGTGCTAGAAATGTTTCTATGGGTGTAGCACAAATTATGAGACCCTTTCTTATATGATGGTCCTATTACACGGTCTCTTTTACAACTCGACCTCCTCGTTTCCCTCCTCTACAAGGGTGGCTGCGACTCTAGAGTTTGTTCTCTTGTTCGGACAATTAACTGCAATATGTCCAGGGTTACCACAATAGAGGCATAACTTGTTAGCTCTCCTTCTCTATTTCTCTTGTGGTCTAAGAGGATGAAACCTAGTTACATCTATTTGCATAGGTTCTGGCATAGACTCATCTTTGAGAGTGGACTAGAAGGGTTTCCACTGGAAAGGTCTTCCTTCTACTTGTTTTTCTTGTTCTCTTTCAAGAATTCGGTTATCACATTGAATAGCTTGCATGATATATTCATTCAATGATTTAACCTCTGGCATCCTGAGGAAAAGATCCTTCACATAATCTCTTAAACCCATCTAAATTAGCTTATGGAATAATCTTCATGCCAAGTGATCACATATCAATTGCGTAAATTCAAATGCATAGGTAGAGGCACGGTGGTTACCTTGATGTAACTTCCAAAGTTTGGTTTCTGACACTTGACTTGTGTCTATATCTCCAAATGTGGTAGTGAAGAAACCCCTCATAGTCCTGAAGTACTTCCATGTTCTTCTCCAAGATCGGGGCAAACCATGATAATGCTTGGCCAAAAAGCAAGGTTTCAATAAACCTGACCTTGGATGCCTCATCCGGGTATCTATCAGTATGCATACGAATGTATAATTTAACTTGCTGGAGAAATCCGTGAAACTTCGTGTGATCCCCATCGAACTTTTCTAGCATGCAAATCTTGGGTTCTCTCATGAAGAATGTACTAGGTCGTTGATTTACTTGCATACTCCCTTGGTTTGTCCGAAGACTCCCGATTCATTCTTACAATTCTTGAAGGAGTGCACCTACATGCATTGGATGTCCCATCTCGACTTGTGTTTGTCGATGAGTTAGGTCTTCGACTTGTTGTTGGAGACTCTGAAGTGATGCTACAATATGTTAAGTGTTCTCCATGATGCCTGGTCTTGGATAGAAGCTAGTCTTGCCAAAATGTCAAGGGAGCACTAGATTGTGCTCTTTGACTAAAGTAGAAAAGATTGCGGAACTACAGTTCTGAGTACAAGAACACTCACAAAGGAAAAATGATACAAGAATATGTGACTGTTACAAAAGGTCCCACAAGCTGGGACTGATGGGATGGAAAACTCGACTAGAGATGATACAAGAGATCCCACAACCTGGGATTGTAAGTATGAAACAAGATATCTGGATTACAGGAACTCCTTCTGGGAGATAAACTATATACAAGAAATAACTCAACAAGATCTCGTACTATCAGACTACAAGAGGACAAGACTAGATGTCCAGGATACAAGATTAGAGAGGACTGGAAGAAGGAACAAGACAAGAACAGGAATTGGAACTTGGAGAGTACTTACTTGGCAGTCACGACTCCTTGAGCTCCCTAAAATGGTATTGGCAAGACTCAGAATGAATGTGGCCAACCCCTTTATATAGGTTTTCCAAGGTCGGTTCAAGGGCAGTTATGAATTCATGATATCGTTGATGATGTCATCAATTCAAAGCATGATATCTGGATGTTAGAATCAAGCAAGAAGACAATGGTTCTTAGGGTTTTGGCATGTTTCGGACATAATGAAAGCATTTGTTTCTCCTGATTCTGAACCTATCATGAGATATAGGATTCACATGGAATCAAAGATTTCGGATGGTTTCCTTTGTCCATGACAATAGTCACAACACCACTAATATGGGGCCTGGAGTATCATGTAGATTGATTGTTCTACCGTAAGTATTTGAACAACTTATGCTCAACATAGCTACAATGGAGGCTTTATGTAGCCGCATGGAGCCTATCCAACGCATGCATAACAATGTCTCCATAGCACGTAACTATGTTATGTCTCATCATTATCACGTGCCTACTATGCTAGGTTAGCAATGGACTGTGCTAGCTATGGACCAAGGATGAGCAAGGGTTTGCACAAAACAAAAATAGACCAGTCAACAGCTCCAATATATAAGAGATTTGAATAGCTCATTCTATTGGGAGAACATGATTATCCCATACTTCCATATGCCAAGAACACAAAAGACCAAGTCGCATATAAACTCATAATCGATAAGAGCCGCCTTTCTTGTGTTGAACTAAAACAATTACATCCAAAGTTGAAACATTCTATCTTATCAAGCATTTCTTCAAAATATAATATAAATAAATCTTAAGCTCATTTAATTCATCTATTTTGAATCTATAGGGTGCTCTAGAATATGGTTTGCTCCATGGGTGCGCATCGATGGTATGGTGAATTACCTAGATGGAGGTATACTAAATAAGTCTTTTGGGAATACATGTGCATATTCTTTTAAAAGATTTTCTACATAATTTGAAAGATTTTCATCATTATCTTCCTCATCCAAAATTTTCAAATATATAAATGTTCTACACCCATCATTTATACCTCTAATTATATGCATAGGAAAAATCAGAATAGTCTTGAGAATGTGGATAAATTCACTGTCTTTGCATAAAGCGACTGTTCTTTGTTTGCAATTAATTATTGCAAAATACTGAACTAACCAATCCATGCCTATTGTTAATATAGATCTAAGTCCGATCATTTATCAATGTGAGTTGGAACAAGAGCATGTATTACTAAGGTTCCTAGCTTAGAGGTTATCCTAAGATTCGACCGTAGAAAGTAGAGTGAGTGTGCATGATGGCCACATGTCATGCTAGAGCACTCTAAAAGATTTCTAATCTTGGAGCAAGAGGATAAATAGGATGCGAAGAGAGTAGTGCACATGCCATTTTCAAGTTTCATGTGAGATTTTCTCATACTTGGTATTAGAGCATGAACTTCAAATGAGTGGCAAGAGAAAGAGTATCACCTTTGATCTTCTTTTATGAAATTTGTGTCTAAGAAAGAGAGGCCATGTAAACAATTTTGGATCTCCTACTTCATGTTTTCCTTGCTCATAGATGAACCTGATGGCAAATATGGCATCATTTCCTACCACAAAACGGGTTTCTTGTTTCCCCTAGAGGGGTTGCAAAGCCCCCTCCCCTGAAGGAGGGCATCCATGTGAAATGCCTCATACAGAGGACTAACTCCCGAAGAATGCCCTTAATGGTGGTCACAACACTATGAATAATGGCCACATATGGATGCATTGAGGGAGAGCCTCCTTACTTCTTGATCCTTCTTGAATGAAAGTACTAGCAAGGTAACTACCTATTTATGAATCTTGTCATCGGTGATTGTGGCACATGTGGGATTATTGAAGCCATGCACGTTTTTTTTCTTCCCTTTTCTTTTACTGACACCCTTTTAGTCAATCTCCCTAGATGGAGGCATGCTAGACAACTCTTTTGGGAATACATCTAGATATTCTTTCGAAAGATTTTGTACATGGAAGATTGCCATCAATATTTTCCTCATCTAGATTGTTCACATATACTACAAATGATAAACTTCTCACAGGGGTCTTGAAAATGCCATGTGTGCTACTCTCCTCCCTTTTTTTTTATCCTCTTTCTCCAAGATTAGAAAGCTTCGAGAGTGCTTAAGTGTGACATGTAGCCATCATGCACAACCTTTCTAAGATCGAATGTTAGGATAATCTGTGAGCTAGGAATCTTAGGAATACATGCTCTTGTTCCAATACACATTGATAAATGATCCAACTTGGATCTATATCTAACAATAGGCATGGATTGGTTAGCTGAATATTTTGCAATAATTGATTGCAAACAAAGAACAACCAATTTATGGCTAGATGGTGAATTTATCCACATTCTTGGTGATCCCCATAATCATAGGACTATTCTCATTTTTGTTATGCACATAATTATAGGTATACATGATGCATGTAGAACATTTGTAGTGTATGTGAAAAATTTGGATGAGGAAGAAAATGATGAAAATCTTTCAAATTATGTAGAAAATCTTTTGAAAGAATATGCAAATGTATTCCCAACAGGCTAGTTTGGTATACCTCCATCTAGCTAGATTTACCATGCCATCCACCTCCACCCATGGAGCGAAGCATATTCTAGAGCACCCCTATAGATTCGACATAGATGAATTAAAAGTTTTTTAGATTTAATTAGATCATATTTTGAAGAAAGGCTTGATAAATAGAGTGTTTCAACTTGGGGAGGAACTAGTTTAGTTCAGAACAAGAAAGGAGGCTTTTATAGATTATGTATTGACTATAGGGGTTGAGTAAAAGAAAACTATAAAAGAAAAAACCCACTTCCCCACAATGATGACTTATGAGGTCAATTAAGTGGAGGAAATGTCTTCACTAAGATTGACTTAAGATTTGGTTATCAAAACATTGGGATCAAATGAGAAGATATACCCAAGAAAACTTTATTCACATGTGATTACCACTATGAGTCTCCGATTTTACATTTTTGGATTAACAAATGATCTTACCAAATTCATGTGCATGCTGGATGAATAATATTTTTCATGATTATCTAGATGAATTCATCTTAGATTTTTTTTCTGATGATATATTCGTATACTCTAGAGATGATGATGAGCATGTTGTACATCTCAAGAAGGCTTTCCAAACTCATAGAGGACACAAAGTGTATGGGTAGAAGAGTAAGTGTTTCTTTGCTAAGAAAAAATTGTGTATCTAGGAGGAGTTATTTCTGAAGAGGGAATTCATATAGATGAGCATCAAGTGAAAACAATAGTTGATGGGCGAGTTCCTAAAATTGTGAGAAATGTCCGAAGGTTTTTAGGATTGGCACAATATGAAAGAGCACATATAAAGGATTTCTCGAAGATGGATCATCCTATCACATTGTTGTCTAAAAAGAATGCAAGATTTGTGTGGAGTGATCCTTGTCAGAACTCATTTGAAACATTGAAACAAAAATCCATTGAAAATTATGATTTGAAAATAGCTAAAAGGGGAGAGCCTTTTGTGTTGCATGTGATGGGAGTGGTAGCCAAATAGGATGCGTTCTTTCAGAGGATGGTAGGGTGATTGCATATGGATCCACAAAATTAAGTAAACATCATTTTAACTATCCTAGACATGATCTCGAAATGTTTGCTTGTTGTTGTTAATGCACTTGAGAATTGGGGAGACCTACTCTTAGGGGTTAAGTTTGAATTGATGCAGAGCACACATTGGAGCTGACTTTATCATCTGCGAGAGGTCGAAGGTAGAACGAGTGAGAGAGAGAGAGAGGGAGTGAGAGAGAGAGAGACATGACGTAGTTTACATGTAATGGAGGCATTGTTGAGCATAAATTGTTCAAATACTCAATCAATCTACCTAATACTGGAAGCCCCATGTTTCCATTTATTAGTAGTGCCCTTTACATAGTATCCTCCTACCACATCTTGAGATGTTATGAGTTTACATGTTATGGTCAAAATATTGCATGTACGTGCTCTAGGAAAGCTCTTTAAAATGGACCTTCCATGGTGTCCATGGAGTGAAAAGGGAAGAAGAACAATGTGCGTGGCTTGAATAATTCCACATGTGCGACAATTGCCGATGGCAAGGTGCATAAATAGGTTGTTACCTTGCTAATACTTTCATTCGAGAAGGAGGAAGAATTAAGGAGACTCTCCCTCAATGCATCCATACATGGACATTATTCATGGTTTTTGACCACCATTAAGGGCATTCTTGGGGAGTTAGTCCTCTATATGAGGCAATTTGCATGGATGCCCTCCTTTGCGGGATGGGGCTTTGCAACCCCTCTTGGGGCACCAATAAATCCTTTTTGTGGTGGAAAATGACAACATAGCTGTCGTCATCTCTCTTCATGAGCACGGAAAACATGAAGAAGGAGATCAAAAATTGTTTACATGGCCTTCTCTTGCTCAGACACAAATTTCATAAAAGAAGATCAAAGATTATACTCTCTATCCCATCTTTTTTATACTCTTTTTCCAAGATTAGAAAGCTTCTAGAGTGCTTTAGTGTGACATATGGTCATCATAAACACTTACTCTACTTTGTACAATCGAATCTTGGGATAATCTCTAAGCTAGGAACCTTAGCAATACATGCTCTTATTCCAACACACATTCATAAATGATCTGACTTGGATCTATATCTAACAATAGGCATGGATTGGTTAGCTGAATATTTTGCAATAATTGATTGCAAACAAAGAATAATCACTTTATGGCTAGACGGTGAATTTATCTAAATTTTTAGGTGCTGCCCATAATCATAGGACTATTCTCATTTCAGCTATGCACATAATTATACGTATACATGATGGGTATAGAACATTTTTAGTGTATGCGAAAAATTTAGATGAGGAAGAAAATGATGAAAATCTTTCAAATTATGTAGAAAATCTTATGATTTAATTAGATGATATTTTGAAGAAAGGCTTGATAAGATAGAGTGTTCCAACTTGGGGAGTAACTGGTTTAGTTCAGAACAAGAAAGAGAGCTTTTATAGATTATGTATTCACTATAGGGGGTGAGTAAAAGGAAAATATAAAAACAAAACACCCACTCCCTCACATAGATGACTTATGAGGTCAATTAAGTGAAGGAAGTATCTTCACTAAGATTGACTAGTTAAGATTTGGTTATCAACAAATTGGGATCAAAAGAAAAGATATACCCAAGAAAACTTTATTAACATGTGATGGCCACTATGAGTTTCCAATTTTACCTTTTTGGATTAACAGATCCTCTTACCAAATTCATGTGCATGCTGGATGAATAATATTTGTCATGATTATCTAGATGAATTCATCTTAGATTTTTTTTCTTCTGATGATATATTCGTATACTCTAGAGATGATGATGAGCATGTTGTACATTTCAAGAAGGCTTTCCAAAGTCATAGAGGGCACAACGTGTATGGGTAGAAGAGGAAGTGTTTCTTTGCTAAGGAAAAAGTTTTGTATCTAGGAGGAGTTATTTGTGAAGAGGGAATTCATATAGACAAGCATAAAGTGAAAACAATAGTTGACGGACGAGTTCCTAAAATTGTAAGGGATGTCCGGAGGTTTCTAGGATTGGCACAATATGAAAGAGCACATATAAAGGATTTCTCGAAGATGGATAATCCTGTCATAGTGTTGTCTAAAAAGAATGCAAGATTTGTGTGGAGTCATCCTTGTGAGAACTCATTTGAAACATTGAAACAAAAGCCATTGAAAATTTTGTTTTGAAAATAGCCAAAATGGGAGAGCCTTTTGTGTTGCATGTGATGGTAGTCGTAGCCAAATAGGATGCATTCTTTCAGAGGATGGTAGGGTGATTGCATATAGATCCACAAAATTAGCAAAACATCAACTTAACTATCCTAGACATGATCTCGAAATGCTTGCTTGTTGTTGTTCATGCACATGAGAATTGGGGAGACGTACTCTTAGGGGTTAAGTTTGAATTGATGCAGAACACACATTGGAGTTGATTTTATCATCTGTGAGAGGTCGAAGGCGGAACGAGTGAGAGAGCGAGAGAGAAAGAGAGAGAGGAAATGATATGAGTTTATATATGACTCGTTCTTTCGTGTCTAATCAGAAAGCGAAGACTTGTATATACATGTACATTAAAGATGCTTATACTTTTGCAATAGTCACGAGTTTGTACAAAATACCGATATATATATATATATATAGGTAGAAAGTTGGGGCATGTATGAGAGATGGTGAATGACTAGTTGTAAGAGTCTCTCATCAACTAGATGTAATGTATTCCTAAATAGAAGAAACGTTGCACCCGCTATCTTGCTCAGTGCTCCTTTTGTGTTCAATCTTTTGTGGAATGCTTTTGTACATGTCTATGTCTATAGTAGAGTGACCTTCATACAAGTTTTCAGATTCTAATTGTGTTTAGGGTGAGAGAAATGAGAGTAGGAACATCTACATGTGTAAATGTGAAGAAGAGAAGACTGCAACAGCTGCAAATTCCATGATAATGTTTTGGTTAGTTCTCCTTCCATAGTGTAAAGTTTTGAGGAACACTTATTCTTTAAGTTGGAAGGTAAGCTTCCTATGGCTAAAATCATTTGAATAAACAAATTGTAGTTTCTGAGAACTATGCAGTAGAAGTTATAGATGTCCAAGTGCACTTTACAAAAGTATAGTTTTAGACATAGGTGAACTGTTTGGAGAAAATCTCAAGATGTAATAAACTTTTTGAGAAGATTTTACTTGAAGGAGGTGCTCAAATATTAGGCAACACTTCATACCAAGTTTCATTGAAAACGTTATATGTTTGATCAGTCTATGAGTGGATAAAGTGAAGCACACTTTCTGTGTGTCGAGTTTGTTCACAGTTAGTTCAAAATTTTGGTAATTTGATATTGGTCTTCCAAAATTGGTTGAGGTTTTGAGTTATTCTTCTTATAGAGGTGCTCTAACATCAAGGATAGCTTGTTCTTTTGGAGATTAACACTCTCCATCAAGTATGATGCCATTCTTGTAATTATGGATAGATTTACAAAGATGGCACACCTCATTCCAAATACAAAGGCAATCATAGGGGCAGCCACTACTAGACTTTTTCTTAGATACATCTTTAGGATCCATGGATTGCCTGATGATATTGTCAAAGATTAAGGTCCACACTTCATATCCAGCTTTTGGAACAGTGGTTACAAGCTCCTTGGTGTTCACGTTCAACTATATGCAGCAAATCATTCATAGACTAATGGACAAATAGACAAATCAAGTCCTATAGCAATATCTCTGTTGCAGTAGAAACTATCACCAAAATAATTGATTTGAGTTGTTACCCTTTGCACAGTTTGCCTATAACAATAGTGTGAATGCATCTACTAAGCAAACTCCCTTCTTTGCAAATTATGGACAACATCCAAGGATGGATATACAACTCTCAAATCATGTCAAGAACCCAGCTGCCAAAGACAAGACCTAGTACCTGATGAACATTCACAAAGAACTCAAGGAAGATATCCATGAAGCTCAAGAACAATTTAAGTACTATGCACATCAACATCGTGTCCAGAATCCATCGTATCGAATTGGGGATAAAGTATGGTTACTCAGAAACAATTTGCAAACTTCAAGGCCTCGTGCAAAGTTAAATCATCAAAAATTCCGTCCATTTACTATCTTGGTCAAGATTAATCATGTCACCTTCAAGCTCCAGCTACCAAGTATCATAAGAAGTAAGGTTCAAGAAGTCTATAAGAGAAATCCAATGAAGCTGGGACAAGAGAACATGACGGATCTTCGTGGAACTCATAGCTTGAGGAGGAGGTGATGTCATAGACAAAGGAAACCATCCTAAATCTCAAATTCCATGTGAATCCTATATCTGATGATAGTTTTAGAATAAGGAGAAACCAATGCTTCCATTGCATTCAGAACCTTGCCAAAACCCTAAGAAGGATTGTCTTGCTTGCTTGATTCTAACATCTAGAGACCATGCTTTGAATTGATGATATCATCCATGAAATGATGAATTCGTAACCGCCCTTGGGAAACCTATATAAGGAGGGGTTGACCACCTTCATTCTCAGTCTTGCCAATACCAGTCTTGGGAGCTCAAGGATTCATGACCACCAAGCAAGTACTCTCCAAGTTCCAGTTCTTGTTCGTGTCTTGTTCCTTATTCCAGTCCTGTCTAGTCCCGGGTTGTGGGATCTCCTCTATCCTCTATAGTCGAGCTATCCATACCTATTATTCGCGGGTTGTGGGACGTCTTGTATCAATTACATATTCTTGTATCATTTTTCCTTTGTGGCACAATATGAAAGAGCACATATAAAGGATTTCTCGAAGATTGATAATCCTATCACAATGTTGTCTAAAAAGAATGCAAGATTTGTGTGGAGTGATCCTTGTGAGAACTCATTTGAAACATTGAAACAAAAAGCCATTGAAAATTGTGTTTTGAAAATAGCGAAAATGGGATAGCCTTTTGTGTTGCATGTGATGGGAGTGGTAGCCAAATAGGATGCATTCTTTCAGAGGATGGTAGGGTGATTGCATATGAATCCACAAAATTAGGAAAACATCAACTTAACTATCCTAGACATGATCTCGAAATGCTTGCTTGCTGTTGTTCACGCTGGCATGAGAATTGGGGAGACGTACTCTTAGGGGTTAAGTTTGAATTGATGCAGAACACGCATTGGAGCTGACTTTATCATCTGCGAGAGGTCGAAGGCGGAACGAGTGAGAGAGCGAGAGAGAAAGAGAGAGAGGAAATGATATGAGTTTATATGCGACTTGTTCTTTCGTGTTCTTGACATATCGAAGTACGCGATCAATCATGTTCTCGCAACAGAACGAGCTATTCAAATCTCTTATCTATTCGAACTGTTGACTGGTCTATTTTGGTTTCATGCAAACACTTGCTCATACTCGGTCTACAGCCAGCACAGTCATGGCTTACCCAGCACAGGAGACACGTGAGACACGACGTAGTTTACGTGTAATGGAGACATTGTTATGCATGCGCTGCGCAGGCTCCATGCGGCTACATAAAGCCTCCATTGTAGGTGCGTTGAGCATAAGTTGTTCAAATACTCAATCAATCTACCTGATACTGCAAGCCCCATATTTCCATTCATTACTGGTGCCCCTTACATATAATCCTCCTACCAATATTGACATAATAATGTCTACATTCAGTGGTAGGAGCTTATTCCATGCCCATCCAAAGTCTCTTCCTGTGTGCACGCTCTTTATCGCTGTACTATTGATCCAGAAAGCAGGTGCTGCTCGATTCCTTCCCGACGGCAGTCCGTTGCAATTTCACTTCTACGAGAAAAGCTGTCCCAACGTCGAGAAGATTGTTCGTCAGGTAGTAAGTAGTGCAGTTGCAAGTGAGGCTCGAATGGCCGGCTCTTTGCTGCGGCTGCACTTCCACGACTGCTTCGTCCAAGGTTGTGATGGCTCGCTGCTCCTTAAGAGCATAGCGGAAGTGATTGAGGGAGAACAAGAGGCGCTTCCGAATGCAAACTCTGTGAGGGGTTTCGAGGTAGTGGATGCAATCAAGGCAGCACTTGAACAAGAATGTCCCGGAATCGTGTCTTGCGCAGACATCTTAGCTTTGGCAGCACGAGATTCTGTTGCTGTGGTAAGTTCCGCAAGAAGTACAGTTGCTGTACGCATGTCCATAAAACTGCTTGTTGATGTTGGTGCAGCCTTCTGTTGTTCTAACTTTTCAATACATATATATGTACACAGAGCGGAGGGCCATCATACCCAGTTCAGTTGGGACGACGAGATAGCCTGACCGCCAACAGGGAACTTGCCAACAAGAATCTTCCTGGATTCAATTTCAACGTAACCGATCTGGTAGCTGCCTTTGCGAACGTTGGTCTCTCCGCCCGTGACATGGTAGCGCTCTCCGGCGGACATAGCATTGGCAAGGCTAGATGCAACACGTTCGCCGCAAGACTTACACCGGATCCTCAGGATCCCACAGCTCTCAGTTCATCCTACAGTTCTTTGCTCCAGCAGCAATGCCCAGCGGGCGCGGCTAGCGATGCCCTGGTCGATCTAGATGTTACGACGCCCATACAGTTTGACAATGCCTACTACTCAAACCTTCTTAGCAATCGCGGACTCTTGCACTCCGACCAGGTACTCTATTCGACCCCGGGCGCAACACGAGATCTAGTGAACCTTTATGCCCAGAGTAACTCGGCATTTGCCAAAGATTTCTCTGTAGCCATGTTGAAGATGGGTAGCATCACGCCTCTCACCGGCTCCGAGGGCCAAGTGCGAAATCAATGTGGATATGTCAATGCTTAAGCCCATGCATGCCATCGCGCCTTCCATTATTCATTTCTTATTCTTCTATTTTATTTGTTGTAGATATTATAGATTTATGATACAAAAATACATTACTAATTTGCACAAAACAAAGTGTTTCGACGGATCTACTCGCCGAAGATTGGGTTACTTTCTAATTTTGATTCAAGGCGTACGTCCTCCCCCCCTTTCTTTTTTAAAATAGCATTTCTGATACCGGCCACAAATATGGAAACTTCTGATAGCTCTTATTTAGAAACTTCACTTGACTGTGCTTTCCACGTTAGACCTATGAATGTTACATTACACGCAGTTGTTTTGGATTTGTCATTAATTCTTGATTCTTTTCTAGAGAGGTCTTTCAAATTACTGTTCATTTTTCTGTAACAACTTGCTTGAAGAGAAACTCCAAAGATGAGAGGATCCTCTATGACTTGCCGAAGCGTCTTCTAAGAATTGGCTATTTAATCGAGGTCAAGTACACGATTTTTAGCGGAATATAAGAATTCACTTACCTCTATGACACGTTTAAGAATATAAGGATTCTAGGGACATATGAGAATTTACTTATCTCTATGATAAGGATTTTAGGGGCATATAATAAATTACTTCTCTCAGAAACGATTGCTTGAGACAAGCAGAATCATCGTCAAAGCACTCAATCTTTGTGTGGTACCAAGCATCCTACTAAAATGCACTTCTAGTGCATGTTTTTTATTCATCACATTTCTCCACCAAGTTGATCCGGCAATGATGTGTTTCTCTATCTTGGAGTGACCTGGTTTATCTAGGATTCTTACAATTCCTTTGACAAACAAACTCAAGGACTCTTACCGCCTTAAATCCACTTATCTATTTCCAGATCATGGTATTTTGCCACCATGTTACTCAAAAATGTAAATGAATAAATATGCTCCAAATCCACTACATATTTGTATACCTTATATTATAATGTACAAATGTGGAAATGTCTCATAGCATTTCCCATGAGAAAGCTCTGATTTAGAGTTTTAAATCTCCTTTCCACGTTAGACCTCTCAATGATACTTTACCCATTTCCCAGCTTACACTTGTGATGTATGGATTCATTCATCCCCATGTCACATGTCTGCTCATGTGATGTCTCAATTCTCGCTAATCTTTGTGCTTATCAGAAACCTCCACAATGATTCATCTACTCTTAGACGATTTCCAATTAGCTAATTTGGTACTGTGTTAGTTGAGCAGGAAACATTTGAGTGATTTTTTAACTTGATAATGTGAAAGTTTCTAAATCATTTGATGAGGATTTAAAACATTCGGGACCGTCAAAAAGAGTACATGTAGAACATTCCCTCTACGTTTTAATCGGGAGAAAATAACACAAGGATTTCCAAGGATAGTACTTTATATGCTTCCCCCCCAAACCATTCGGATACCTTGAAAAACATGTTCACCATTGAGAATATGCTTCAAGTCAAGAGCTGTATAAGAGTATTCCCGATTCCAATGATCTCCATGGAGCATGGTATCCACATATCTCATTCACCTATATAGCGAGAAGGGGATTTAAAATTGTTCTTGACCTAAAAAAAAAAAAAGAGAATCTTTTACTTGAACCAAGCATCCATGGCCCATTCATCTAACTTCTTTGTGCTCGTTTGACATCCTTATGCGTGGCAAAGACATGTGGTGTTGGTGCATCCACAACGTCCTTATAAATTTATTGCCTTGGTTGATTTTCAAGTAGCTATTTTCGTGGAATGAGCAGTATGTATCTATTCCTTCTTCCTTTCTTGTAATATGCCTTGTAACTCAAAAATAGTGAGGAATTAGTTTATGCTTCTGAGACATTAAATTGTTAAACTCTTCAATCTGCACAATAGTGTTAGAGATAAGCTAGATCTAGATCCACCTCCAAGTATCACTTCTGAGCCCTTCAACTTAAGAAATTATAAATAGAGAATAAAATCAAGTCATTTTCTTAAAATGAACTAAATGTAGAGCCTTAAACAAGTTATTTAAAAGATCATTCACAAAAATCTCTCATACACACTCTTTTTCTCTTATGCTTGTAGTACCATTCTCTCTTGAACCATTTCTCTTATTTCCTTCATCTTCACGTTCAATTTTTAACTAGTCTATTTATCTATCTATCTATCTATCTATCTATCTATCTATCTATCTATCTATCTATCTATCTATCTATCTATCTATCTATCTATCCATCTTTTCATCTATCTATCTATCTATCTATCTATCTATCTATCTATCTATCTATCTATCTTGTTGGAAGTGAGGTAGGCCCTTAGGCTCATGTCACAGGTCCATGGTTCCATAGGTCCATTCATGTACAACATTAATTCTAGCAATCTTCCATATTGACAAAACATGAACATAACACAACTTAATCATACAGATGATGAGATAAAGGTAGAGAAAGAATAGACGACATGTGTAAGGTGTTACGTAAGCCATCGCTTACTCATAGTATCATATATACCAATGTTCAATGTACAATGTGGGAGCAAAATTCTCAACCATTCTATGTGATGAGAAATACATGAATGAGTGAATGTACAATGTAACAAACATATTCAGATGTATGGGCAGTAATCTGAATATATATGAGATGTGTGACCTTATAGGTTATAGAAGAGTGAATGTGAGTGACTGAATGAGGAAGGATCAGTGTGAAACTGATGGTCAACAATCCTACATCTAAAGTTAGGCTATGGAAGACCCTAAGTTAGATACATATGTGAAAATATCACATACTTATAAAGTAGCATAGAATGCTAACAAGATTGTTGCCGGAAATCCTCAAACTCATGTGAACACACCTTCTCAAACACCTCATAAAAATATGCATAAAGCATATAAGTACTGATTCTCTTGTACCTATGCCGAATAGGACTCCTTTTGATATGAAGGCCACAGCCTCCATAAACTTCAAGTAGTACCTGTGTGCATAAAGAGATTATGTACCTGAATACCTAACATAAGATGTGAATCTTATGTTAATCACCATCTAATGTCTTTGAAGTAGCCCGACATCTTCTTGTAGAAGACAATCTTCAACCTAATATCTTCCTGTAGAAGATAATCTTCAAATACACCATGTAGATGGCCCCATCCAATGTCTTTGAAGTAGCCAGAAATCTTCTTGTAGAAGATAATCTTCAACCTAACATCTTCTTGTAGAAGATGATCTTCAAATACATCATGTAGATGGTCGATCCTCACCATCAAGCTGCTAATGACCAAGTCTTCTTGCCATGAACAAGAGATAACCTCCTCTCCATGAGGTAGAGTGTGAGGACACCCTTCATCTTCTCCAAGAAGAATCATTAAGAAGAACTCCATAGCTGCTCCTCAACATGCTTCAAGTTAGCACCATGGCTGCCCCATGTGCTAGAAGAAACACCACCTCTATTGAGGTCCAAGCTCCAGAAAGCTTGTGTTGATCGTAGGTGAAGGATGATAGAAGTGATCATGAGGCTCTTCTTTTATAGTAGTTGTACAACTTTGAAAAGCTCATAATAAAGCTCCACGAATAAAAAAGCTATGCGATCGCTCTCCTAAAGCACACGATCGCTGTCCGAAGATTTTAATCGGGAAAACACTTTGTTGCGCGTTCGTTGCTTAACGTGAAAAGCATGGATCTATAAAATATGGGTGTGCGTTTTCTCTATCGCTGCCTGGAGTGGGATTCGAACTCGCGTGGGCACTTTAAGTGGTACATGGCTTAGCCACGCTGCCCAACGTTATATCTTGTACAAAGAGTGAACAAGCTGTCTAGACATTCTGTTGCGCTGGACAACGAGTGCTACAGAAATTCTATAGATGCTGTTACGTGCCCGTTTATTCTTGAGAGCATCTTGTAGGAAGGAGTGATATTAGATTGTACTTAGTGGACAATATTGGACCAATAGGATATTGTTTTCCAACAATCCCCCCTGCAATGTCATATTGATACAATCTGAACTAAATCTGCAAACTTTATAATCTGCAAATTACCACAAGCTTCAAGCTTGTACTCCCGCACTTGAGAACTTGTTCTTCAAAAGTCTTCTTTAAAAAGTCTTCTTCAAAAATGAATTTGACTTTCCTTCAAAAAACTTGAACTTGCTGAATATGAACCATATTACTTGAGAAAATATGCAAACTCGATATCCAATAGTGTACACATCAAGCAATCACTGCTTGTCAACAAATATAGCATATACTGACTCTGTACCTGCTATCTCTTGTCTTCAAAAACCTGAAAACATACACTAGGATCCACATATTTGCATTTACCTTCCAAAAAAGGTTTCTCAACGTACTTTTGTTGCGTCATGTAAATACACTAAACAAAATCAAGAACTGAATCCTGGAACCTCTGACTATCAACTCAGACTTTAGTGTATTATGAACACTGCTGGTTCATCTTTGATTGTACTCAACTCAATATGAGTCAAAAAATCTATGATGTCATCATGTCTTCATCCTTTAAATCCTTCATAACTCTTTCCTTCAGAACTTGGCATAAACATATATGTGCGCACTTCTGAAATATACCTTTCTGAAATATCAAGCTTCTCTTCAATAGAACTCTGGAACCTTCTCCTGAATAGGAACATCCTAACAGGAACTTTCTCCAAACATTCTTCTTCTTCCTTCTTCTTACAATGCTGGAACATAAAGAGAACCTGACAAAGGAAATATAGGAATACCTGAAATAGGAATACCTATAGGTATGACTCTGCATTCTTTTTCAGATGGCTGAAAATAAGTCTTCATGTTTCATCACCCCCCTGGATGACTTAACACTAGTATCCAGTATTCTTCAAATATATCAGACTTTATGAAATCTGGAACTTCTTCCTTCATAAATCTGATGTTCAGTGATCAATACCTGTATCTGAAACAAAAATCTCTGAACCCTTTTTATTAGCATTGATCAGATGCCAATAGCTTTCCATGTCATTCCTCAGCTTTCCAAAATCTAGAATAAGGTTAGCTGATCCTAACATAACAAAACCAGGTTGGAAGCTTTATAGGATTCATAACCTTTTGTAACATAACAAGTATCTTCTATCTCTCTGTAACACAAATTTGATAGAATCTGAATCTTTGACTGACTTCTTCCAATGTTAAGAATCTTCAAAGGATAGACAACTAAATCATAAATACTCAAGATCATACAAGATCATACAAGATCAATGATCTCTCCTGTGTAGAATCTGTTGTCATCAAACCTTCATGACTGAATGTTTGATTTACTTCCGGAATGTCTCCAAGTGTCCATCCTTCTCAAAAAGTTGTAAAACTTTTCTTCAAACAAATCCTTCAAGGAATCTGCAATTCCTACTTGAAATATAAGTGGACAAACTTCTCACCTTGAGAACTCCAAAAGCTGCAAGTTGATACTTCATAACTTTCATATTTTACCCGGGTGAAATGTGACAGTACCTGCTTGACTTTCTTTTGGCTAACTCCACTTCTCAATCAAGTGATAGGATATGATGGAACACCTTTTTGAATACAAGCATGTATCCAAAAAACTCGACAATCATAAAAAGTAGATTCTTCAAATGACCTGTACATCAGCAAGATTCTGAATTTTTTGAAGTTTTCTGAAAATACTGAATATGAGGTAACCTTTTCCAAACATAAAACCTCAACCCAAGTCTCCAACATCTGCTACAAAAAACTCTTTTACCTCAAGAGTTAGATAAAGAAGAAATATACTTCTCTGCAACTTGTCATATACCAAGTAGCTCTGTATTGACAGTCCAAGAATTCTTTGAGGGAACATATAAGCTGCCTGCTTAAAGCTTCAACTAACTCATACATATATGAGTTAAATCATATATCTGCTGCCTTTCTTTCTCTCAATGCAATTCTTTGTCAAATCTACTAAATCATGACCAAGTGTAATGCAAAACAAGAAATTGCTTCTTCTTTAAACAAGATGTTCTCGTAGACTTGTCTTTGGATGTAGAGGATAAAATAGGAAAAGTATATGGAAAATATATGAGAAAAGGAAGCCTTACTTTTCTTTTGGAAATGATGGACTTTCTTTTTCTACATCTTTCTTCCACCTGATGATGATGTTGACATCTTCAAACTTCTCTTCCATACCTTTTGTTTTTTTCATCTTGAAGTAGCAAACACTCTTGACTTCTTCAAACGAACTTTTCTCTTCCTCTAGTGCTAAGAGTAAGAGATAAAACAAACATGGTATACAAATGGAAGTGAATATAGAAACATGTTTTATCATCTCCTCATATCTTTGAATCAAAATTCTGCTTTAAATGTCTGAAATGACTAAATTCACCAATCTTTTGTCTGAATGATGAATTGCCCTTCTAGAGTTACCTTCTCTAGATACATTTGTACCTTGATATCCAACCAACTTACAATAGAAAATTGGCTGAAAAAAACTCATCTCATCTCTGCACTTGTCTTCTTAGATGAACTTTCTTGCCATGAAAGAGATCTCTCAAAAAACTCTCTAGAAAAACCTCTAGATACCTGTTTTGATGTAGCTAATGCTTTAACTTTCAAATGATGAAAGCGTATAAAAGCAATCCTTGAATTTCTTCAAATCTCTTCATAACTGCTCTTCTAAGATATGACCTGCAAATGATAATCTGATAGTAGAAACTGATACCTGTGATTTGATGTTGATCTGATTCCTTCATCTTCTCTAAACCATTGTTCTTCCTTGAATTTGAAGTAGTCTTCTCTTCATCAATTCTGGGTCTTCAAACAATACTTTTGTAAAGTATTTGCATACTCTTCCAAAAAATATTTGGCTGCTAACAGATCATCAACTTCATACTCCACACTGATGAATACACATGTAACTGAAGTGTCTAATTCTCAAATCTCTACTCATCTAGATTAAGTGTGTATGTCAAATGTCAAATATTAGAAGATGCTTTTAAATCATATGTTGTGAATCTCGAATTCTGGGAACCTGTGAATATGAATGAGCCTTAATGCATTGATGCCAAAGATCTAAAGTTCTGAAACCAAAACCTTAGTGCTCTGATACCAAATGTTGGAAGTGAGGTAGGCCCTTAGGCTCATGTCACAGGTCCATGGTTCCATAGGTCCATTCATGTACAACATTAATTCTAGCAATCTTCCATATTGACAAAACATGAACATAACACAACTTAATCATACAGATGATGAGATAAAGATAGAGAAAGAATAGACGACATGTGTAAGGTGTTACGTAAGCCATCGCTTACTCATAGTATCATGTATACCAATGTTCAATGTACAATGTGGGAGAAAAATTTTCAACCATTCTATGTGATGAGAAATAGATGAATGAGTGAATGTACAATGTAACAAACATATTCAGATGTATGGGCAGTAATCTGAATATATATGAGATGTGTGACCTTATAGGTTATAGAAGAGTGAATATGAGTGACTGAATGAGGAAGGATCAGTGTGAAACTGATGGTCAACAATCCTACATCTAAACTTAGGCTATGGAAGACCCTAAGTTAGATACATGTGTGAAAATATCACATACTTATAAAGTAGCATAGAATGCTAACAAGATTGTTGCCGGAAATCCTCAAACTCATGTGAACACACCTTCTAAAACACCTCATAAAAATATGCATAAAGCATATAAGTACTGATTCTCTTGTACCTATGCCGAATAGGACTCCTTCTTATATGAAGGCCACAGCCTCCATAAACTTCAAGTAGTACTTGTGTGCATAAAGAGATTATGTACCTGAATACTTAACATAAGATGTGAATCTTATGTTAATCACCATCTAATGTCTTTGAAGTAGCCCGACATCTTCTTGTAGAAGACAATCTTCAACCTAATATCTTCCTGTAGAAGATAATCTTCAAATACACCATGTAGATGGCCCCATCCAATGTCTTTGAAGTAGCCAAACATCTTCTTGTAGAAGATAATCTTCATTCTAACATCTTCTTGTAGAAGATGATTATCAAATACATCATGTAGATGGTCGATCCTCACCATCAAGCTGCTAATGACCAAGTCTTCTTGCCATGAACAAGAGATAACCTCCTCTCCATGAGGTAGAGTGTGAGGACACCCTTCATCTTCTCCAAGAAGAATCATTAAGAAGAACTCCATAGCTGCTCCTCAACATGCTTCAAGTTAGCACCATGGCTGCCCCATGTGCTAGAAGAAACACCACCTCTATTGAGGTCCAAGCTCCAGAAAGCTTGTGTTGATCCTAGGTGAAGGATGATAGAAGTGATCATGAGGCTCTTCTTTTATAGCAGTTGTACAACTTTGAAAAGCTCATAATAAAGCTCCACAAATAAAAAAGCTATGTGATCGCTCTCCTAAAGCACACGATCGCTGTCCGAAGATTTTAATCGGGAAAACACTTTGTTGCGCGTTCGTTGCTTAACGTGAAAAGCATGGATCTATAAAATATGCGTGTGCGTTTTCTCTATCGCTGCCTGGAGTGGGATTCGAACTCGCGTGGGCACTTTAAGTGGTACATGGCTTAGCCACGCTGCCCAACGTTATATCTTGTACAAAGAGTGAACAAGCTGTCTAGACATTCTGTTGCGCTGGACAACGAGTGCTACAGAAATTCTATAGATGCTGTTACGTGCCCGTTTATTCTTGAGAGCATCTTGTAGGAAGGAGTGATATTAGATTGTACTTAGTGGACAATATTGGACCAATAGGATATTGTTTTCCAACAATCCCCCCTGCAATGTCATATTGGTACAATCTGAACTAAATCTGCAAACTTTATAATCTGCAAATTACCACAAGCTTCAAGCTTGTACTCCCGCACTTGAGAACTTGTTCTTCAAAAGTCTTCTTTAAAAAGTCTTCTTCAAAAATGAATTTGACTTTCCTTCAAAAAACTTGAACTTGCTGAATATGAACCATATTACTTGAGAAAATATGCAAACTAGATATCCAATAGTGTACACATCAAGCAATCACTGCTTGTCAACAAATATAGCATGTACTGACTCTGCACCTGCTATCTCTTGTCTTCAAAAACCTGAAAACATACACTAGGATCCACATATTTGCATTTACCTTCCAAAAAAGGTTTCTCAACGTACTTCTGTTGCCTCATGTAAATACACTAAACAAAATCAAGAACTGAATCCTGGAACCTGTGACTATCAACTCACAACTTAGTGTATTATGAACACTGCTGGTTCATCTTTGATTGTACTCAACTCAATATGAGTCAAAAGATCTATGATGTCATCATGTCTTCATCCTTTAAATCCTTCATACCTCTTTCCTTCAGAACTTGGTATAAACATATATGTGCGCACTTCTGAAATATACCTTTCTGAAATATCAAGCTTCTCTTCAATAGAACTCTGGAACCTTCTCCTGAATAGGAACATCCTAACAGGAATTTTCTCCAAACATTCTTCTTCTTCCTTCTTCTTACAATGCTGGAACATAAAGAGAACCTGACAAAGGAAATATAGGAATACCTGAAATAGGAATACCTATAGGTATGACTCTGCATTCTTTTTCATATGGCTGAAAATAAGTCTTCATGTTTCATCACCCCCCTGGATGACTTAACACTAGTATCCAGTATTCTTCAAATATATCAGACTTTATGAAATCTGGAACGTCTTCCTTCATAAATCTGATGTTCAGTGATCAATACCTGTATCTGAAACAAAAATCTCTAAACCCTTTTTATTAGCATTGATCAGATGCCAATAGCTTTCCATGTCATTCCTCAGCTTTCCAAAATCTAGAATAAGGTTAGCTGATCCTAACATAACAAAACCTTGCTGAAAGCTTTATAGGATTCATAACCTTCTGTAACATAACAAGTATCTTCTATCTCTCTGTAACACAAATTTGATAGAATCTGAATCTTTGACTGACTTCTTCCAATGTTAAGAATCTTCAAAGGATAGACAACTAAATCATAAATACTCAAGATCATACAAGATCATACAAGATCAATGATCTCTCCTGTGTAGAATCTGTTGTCATCAAACCTTCATGACTGAATGTTTGATTTACTTCCTGAATGTCTCCAAGTGTCCATGCTTCTCAAAAAGTTGTAAAACTTTTCTTCAAACAAATCCTTCAAGGAATCTGCAATTCCTACTTGAAATATAAGTGGACAAAGTTCTCACCTTGAGAACTCCAAAAGCTGCAAGTTGATACTTCATAACTTTCATATTTTACCCGGGTGAAATGTGACAGTACCTGCTTGACTTTCTTTTGGCTAACTCCACTTCTCAATCAAGTGATAGGATATGATGGAACACCTTTTTGAATACAAGCATGTATCCAAAAAACTCGACAATCATAAAAAGTAGATTCTTCAAATGTCCTGTACATCAGCAAGATTCTGAATTTTCTGAAGTTTTTTGAAAATACTGAATATGAGGTAACCTTTTCCAAACATAAAACCTCAACCCAAGTCTCCAACATCTGCTACAAAAAACTCTTTTACCTCAAGAGTTAGATAAAGAAGAAATATACTTCTCTGCAACTTGTCATATACCAAGTAGCTCTGTATTGACAGTCCAAGAATTCTTTGAGGGAACATATAAGCTGCCTGTTTAAAGCTTCAACTAACTCATACATATATGAGTTAAAACATATATCTGCTGCTTTTCTTTCTCTCAATGCAATTCTTCGTCAAATCTACTAAATCATGACCAAGTGTAATGCAAAACAAGAAATTGCTTCTTCTTTAAACAAGATGTTCTCGTAGACTTGTCTTTGGATGTAGAGGATAAAATAGGAAAAGTATATGGAAAATATATGAGAAAAGGAAGCCTTACTTTTCTTTTGGAAATGATGGACTTTCTTTTTCTACATCTTTCTTCCACCTGATGATGATGTTGACATCTTCAAACTTCTCTTCCATACCTTTTGTTTTCTTCATCTTGAAGTAGCAAACACTCTTGACTTCTTCAAACGAACTTTTCTCTTCCTCTAGTGCTAAGAGTAAGAGATAAAACAAACATGGTATACAAATGGAAGTGAATATAGAAACATGTTTTATCATCTCCTCATATCTTTGAATCAAAATTCTGCTTTAAATGTCTGAAATGACTAAATTCACCAATCTTTTGTCTGAATGATGAATTGCCCTTCTAGAGTTACCTTCTCTAGATACATTTGTACCTTGATATCCAACCAACTTACAATAGAAAATTGGCAGAAAAAAACTCATCTCATCTCTACACTTGTCTTCTTAGATGAACTTTCTTGCCATGAAAGAGATCTCGCAAAAAACTCTCTAGAAAAACCTCTAGATACCTGTTTTGATGTAGCTAATGCTTTAACTTTCAAATGATGAAAGCGTATAAAAGCAATCCTTGAATTTCTTCAAATCTCTTCATAACTGCTCTTCTAAGATATGACCTGCAAATGATAATCTGATAGTAGAAACTGATACCTGTGATTTGATGTTGATCTGATTCCTTCATCTTCTCTAAACCATTGTTCTTCCTTGAATTTGAAGTAGTCTTCTCTTCATCAATTCTGGGTCTTCAAACAATACTTTTGTAAAGTATTTGCATACTCTTCCAAAAAATATTCGGCTCCTAACAGATCATCAACTTCATACTCCACACTGATGAATACACATGTAACTGAAGTGTCTAATTCTCAAATCTCTACTCATCTAGATTAAGTGTGTATGTCAAATGTCAAATATTAGAAGATGCTTTTAAATCATATGTTGTGAATCTGGAATTCTGGGAACCTGTGAATATGAATGAGCCTTAATGCATTGATGCCAAAGATCTAAAGTTCTGAAACCAAAACCTTAGTGCTCTGATACCAAATGTTGGAAGTGAGGTAGGCCCTTAGGCTCATGTCACAGGTCCATGGTTCCATAGGTCCATTCATGTACAACATTAATTCTAGCAATCTTCCATATTGACAAAACATGAACATAACACAACTTAATCATACAGATGATGAGATAAAGATAGAGAAAGAATAGACGACATGTGTAAGGTGTTACGTAAGCCATCGCTTACTCATAGTATCATATATACCAATGTTCAATGTACAATGTGGGAGCAAAATTCACAACCATTCTATGTGATGAGAAATAGATGAATGAGTGAATGTACAATGTAACAAACATATTCAGATGTATGGGCAGTAATCTGAATATATATGAGATGTGTGACCTTATAGGTTATAAAAGAGTGAATATGAGTGACTGAATGAGGAAGGATCAGTGTGAAACTGATGGTCAACAATCCTACATCTAAACTTAGGCTATGGAAGACCCTAAGTTAGATACATGTGTGAAAATATCACATACTTATAAAGTAGCATAGAATGCTAACAAGATTGTTGCCAGAAATCCTCAAACTCATGTGAACACACCTTCTCAAACACCTCATAAAAATATGCATAAAGCATATAAGTATTGATTCTCTTGTACCTATGCCGAATAGGACTCCTTCTTATATGAAGGCCACAACCTCCATAAACTTCAAGTAGTACTTGTGTGCATAAAGAGATTATGTACCTGAATACTTAACATAAGATGTGAATCTTATGTTAATCACCATCTAATGTCTTTGAAGTAGCCCGACATCTTCTTGTAGAAGACAATCTTCAACCTAATATCTTCCTGTAGAAGATAATCTTCAAATACACCATGTAGATGGCCCCATCCAATGTCTTTGAAGTAGCCAAACATCTTCTTGTAGAAGATAATCTTCAACCTAACATCTTCTTGTAGAAGATGATTATCAAATACATCATGTAGATGGTCGATCCTCACCATCAAGCTGCTAATGACCAAGTCTTCTTGCCATGAACAAGAGATAACCTCCTCTCCATGAGGTAGAGTGTGAGGACACCCTTCATCTTCTCCAAGAAGAATCATTAAGAAGAACTCCATAGCTGCTCCTCAACATGCTTCAAGTTAGCACCATGGCTGCCCCATGTGCTAGAAGAAACACCACCTCTATTGAGGTCCAAGCTCCAAAAAAGCTTGTGTTGATCCTAGGTGAAGGATGATAGAAGTGATCATGAGGCTCTTCTTTTATAGTAATTGTAGAACTTTGAAAAGCTCATAATAAAGCTCCACGAATAAAAAAGCTATGCGATCGCTCTCCTAAAGCACACGATCGCTGTCCGAAGATTTTAATCGGGAAAACACTTTGTTGCGCATTCGTTGCTTAACGTGAAAAGCATGGATCTATAAAATATGCGTGTGCGTTTTCTATCGCTGCCTGGAGTGGGATTCGAACTCGCGTGGGCACTTTAAGTGGTACATGGCTTAGCCACGCTGCCCAACGTTATATCTTGTACAAAGAGTGAACAAGCTGTCTAGACATTCTGTTGCGCTGGACAACGAGTGCTACAGAAATTCTATAGATGCTGTTACGTGCCCGTTTATTCTTGAGAGCATCTTGTAGGAAGGAGTGATATTAGATTGTACTTAGTGGACAATATTGGACCAATAGGATATTGTTTTCCAACAATCCCCCCTGCAATGTCATATTGGTACAATCTGAACTAAATCTGCAAACTTTATAATTTGCAAATTACCACAAGCTTCAAGCTTGTACTCCCGCACTTGAGAACTTGTTCTTCAAAAGTATTCTTTAAAAAGTCTTCTTTAAAAATGAATTTGACTTTTCTTCAAAAAACTTGAACTTGCTGAATATGAACCATATTACTTGAGAAAATATGCAAACTAGATATCCAATAGTGTACACATCAAGCAATCACTGCTTGTCAACAAATATAGCATGTACTGACTCTGCACCTGCTATCTCTTGTCTTCAAAAACTTGAAAACATACACTAGGATCCACATATTTGCATTTACCTTCCAAAAAAGGTTTCTCAACGTACTTCTATTGCCTCATGTAAATACACTAAACAAAATCAAGAACTGAATCCTGGAACCTGTGACTATCAACTCACAACTTAGTGTATTATGAACACTGCTGGTTCATCTTTGATTGTACTCAACTCAATATGAGTCAAAAAATCTATGATGTCATCATGTCTTCATCCTTTAAATCCTTCATACCTCTTTCCTTCAGAACTTGGTATAAACATATATGTGCGCACTTCTGAAATATACCTTTCTGAAATATCAAGCTTCTCTTCAATAGAACTCTGGAACCTTCTCCTGAATAGGAACATCCTAACAGGAATTTTCTCCAAACATTCTTCTTCTTCCTTCTTCTTACAATGCTGGAACATAAAGAGAACCTGACAAAGGAAATATAGGAATACCTGAAATAGGAATACCTATAGGTATGACTCTGCATTCTTTTTCATATGGCTGAAAATAAGTCTTCATGTTTCATCACCCCCCTGGATGACTTAACACTAGTATCCAGTATTCTTCAAATATATCAGACTTTATGAAATCTGGAACGTCTTCCTTCATAAATCTGATGTTCAGTGATCAATACCTGTATCTGAAACAAAAATCTCTGAACCCTTTTTATTAGCATTGATTAGATGCCAATAGCTTTCCATGTCATTCCTCAGCTTTCCAAAATCTAGAATAAGGTTAGCTGATCCTAACATAACAAAACCTTGTTGAAAGCTTTATAGGATTCATAACCTTCTGTAACATAACAAGTATCTTCTATCTCTTTGTAACACAAATTTGATAGAATCTGAATCTTTGACTGACTTCTTCCAATGTTAAGAATCTTCAAAGGATAGACAACTAAATCATAAATACTCAAGATCATACAAGATCATACAAGATCATACAAGATCAATGATCTCTCCTGTGTAGAATCTGTTGTCATCAAACCTTCATGACTGAATGTTTGATTTACTTCCTGAATGTCTCCAAGTGTCCATGCTTCTCAAACAGTTGTAAAACTTTTCTTCAAACAAATCCTTCAAGGAATCTGCAATTCCTACTTGAAATATAAGTGGACAAACTTCTCACCTTGAGAACTCCAAAAGCTGCAAGTTGATACTTCATAACTTTCATATTTTACCCGGGTGAAATGTGACAGTACCTGCTTGACTTTCTTTTGGCTAACTCCACTTCTCAATCAAGTGATAGGATATGATGGAACACCTTTTTGAATACAAGCATGTATCCAAAAAACTCGACAATCATAAAAAGTAGATTCTTCAAATGTCCTGTACATCAGCAAGATTCTGAATTTTCTGAAGTTTTCTGAAAATACTGAATATGAGGTAACCTTTTCCAAACATAAAACCTCAACCCAAGTCTCCAACATCTGCTACAAAAAACTCTTTTACCTCAAGAGTTAGATAAAGAAGAAATATACTTCTCTGCAACTTGTCATATACCAAGTAGCTCTGTATTGACAGTCCAAGAATTCTTTGAGGGAACATATAAGCTACCTGTTTAAAGCTTCAACTAACTCATACATATATGAGTTAAAACATATATCTGCTGCTTTTCTTTCTCTCAATGCAATTCTTCGTCAAATCTACTAAATCATGACCAAGTGTAATGCAAAACAAGAAATTGCTTCTTCTTTAAACAAGATGTTCTCGTAGACTTGTCTTTGGATGTAGAGGATAAAATAGGAAAAGTATATGGAAAATATATGAGAAAAGGAAGCCTTACTTTTCTTTTGGAAATGATGGACTTTCTTTTTCTACATCTTTCTTCCACCTGATGATGATGTTGACATCTTCAAACTTCTCTTCCATACCTTTTGTTTTTTTCATCTTGAAGTAGCAAACACTCTTGACTTCTTCAAACGAACTTTTCTCTTCCTCTAGTGCTAAGAGTAAGAGATAAAACAAACATGGTATACAAATGGAAGTGAATATAGAAACATGTTTTATCATCTCCTCATATCTTTGAATCAAAATTCTGCTTTAAATGTCTGAAATGACTAAATTCACCAATCTTTTGTCTGAATGATGAATTGCCCTTCTAGAGTTACCTTCTCTAGATACATTTGTACCTTGATATCCAACCAACTTACAATAGAAAATTGGCTGAAAAAAACTCATCTCATCTCTACACTTGTCTTCTTAGATGAACTTTCTTGCCATGAAAGAGATCTCTCAAAAAACTCTCTAGAAAAACCTCTAGATACCTGTTTTGATGTAGCTAATGCTTTAACTTTCAAATGATGAAAGCGTATAAAAGCAGTCCTTGAATTTCTTCAAATCTCTTCATAACTGCTCTTCTAAGATATGACCTTCAAATGATAATCTGATAGTAGAAACTGATACCTGTGATTTGATGTTGATCTGATTCCTTCATCTTCTCTAAACCATTGTTCTTCCTTGAATTTGAAGTAGTCTTCTCTTCATCAATTCTGGGTCTTCAAACAATACTTTTGTAAAGTATTTGCATACTCTTCCAAAAAATATTCGGCTGCTAACAGATCATCAACTTCATACTCCACACTGATGAATACACATGTAACTGAAGTGTCTAATTCTCAAATCTCTACTCATCTAGATTAAGTGTGTATGTCAAATGTCAAATATTAGAAGATGCTTTTAAATCATATGTTGTGAATCTGGAATTCTGGGAACCTGTGAATATGAATGAGCCTTAATGCATTAATGCCAATGATCTAAAGTTCTGAAACCAAAACCTTAGTGCTCTGATACCAAATGTTGGAAGTGAGGTAGGCCCTTAGGCTCATGTCACAGGTCCATGGTTCCATAGGTCCATTCATGTACAACATTAATTCTAGCAATCTTCCATATTGACAAAACATGAACATAACACAACTTAATCATACAGATGATGAGATAAAGATAGAGAAAGAATAGACGACATGTGTAAGGTGTTACAAAAGCCATCGCTTACTCATAGTATCATATATACCAATGTTCAATGTACAATGTGGGAGCAAAATTCTCAACCATTCTATGTGATGAGAAATAGATGAATGAGTGAATGTACAATGTAACAAACATATTCAGATGTATGGGCAGTAATCTGAATATATATGAGATGTGTGACCTTATAGGTTATAAAAGAGTGAATATGAGTGACTGAATGAGGAAGGATCAGTGTGAAACTGATGGTCAACAATCCTACATCTAAACTTAGGCTATGGAAGACCCTAAGTTAGATACATGTGTGAAAATATCACATACTTATAAAGTAGCATAGAATGCTAACAAGATTGTTGCTGGAAATCCTCAAACTCATGTGAACACACCTTCTCAAACACCTCATAAAAATATGCATAAAGCATATAAGTACTGATTCTCTTGTACCTATGCCGAATAGGACTCCTTCTGATATGAAGGCCACAGCCTCCATAAACTTCAAGTAGTACCTGTGTGCATAAAGAGATTATGTACCTGAATACTTAACATAAGATGTGAATCTTATGTTAATCACCATCTAATGTCTTTGAAGTAGCCCGACATCTTCTTGTAGAAGACAATCTTCAACCTAATATCTTCCTGTAGAAGATAATCTTCAAATACACCATGTAGATGGCCCCATCCAATGTCTTTGAAGTAGCCAGACATCTTCTTGTAGAAGATAATCTTCAACCTAACATATTCTTGTAGAAGATGATCTTCAAATACATCATGTAGATGGTCGATCCTCACCATCAAGCTGCTAATGACCAAGTCTTCTTGCCATGAACAAGAGATAACCTCCTCTCCATGAGGTAGAGTGTGAGGACACCCTTCATCTTCTCCAAGAAGAATCATTAAGAAGAACTCCATAGCTGCTCCTCAACATGCTTCAAGTTAGCACCATGGCTGCCCCATGTACTAGAAGAAACACCACCTCTATTGAGGTCCAAGCTCCAGAAAGCTTGTGTTGATCCTAGGTGAAGGATGATAGAAGTGATCATGAGGCTCTTCTTTTATAGTAGTTGTACAACTTTGAAAAGCTCATAATAAAGCTCCACGAATAAAAAAGTTATGCGATCGCTCTCCTAAAGCACACGATCGCTGTCGGAAGATTTTAATCGGGAAACACTTTGTTGCGCGTTCGTTGCTTAACGTGAAAAGCATGGATCTATAAAATATGCGTGTGCGTTTTCTCTATCGCTGCCTGGAGTGGGATTCAAACTCGCGTGGGCACTTTAAGTGGTACATGGCTTAGCCACGCTGCCCAACGTTATATCTTGTACAAAGAGTGAACAAGCTCTCTAGACATTCTGTTACGCTGGACAACGAGTGCTACAGAAATTCTATAGATGCTGTTACGTGCCCGTTTATTCTTGAGAGCATCTTGTAGGAAGGAGTGATATTAGATTGTACTTAGTGGACAATATTGGACCAATAGGATATTGTTTTCCAACTCTATCCATCTATCTATCTATCTATCTATCGTGTTGTTCTATCTGTCGATCTTTCTGTTGATCTATCTATCTATCTATCTATCTATCTATCGTGTTGTTCTATCTGTCGATCTTTCTGTTGATCTATCTATCTATCTATCTATCTATCTATCTATCTATCTATCTATCTATCTATCTATCTATCTATCTATCTATCTATCTATCTATCTATCTATCTATCTAACTTCTTTGTGCTTGTTCGACATCAATATCCATGGCAAAGACATGTGGTGTTGGTGCATCCACAACATCCTTATAAACTTATTGCTTTGGTTGTTTTTTAGGAAGCTCTTTTCATGGAATGAGGAGTATGTTTCTATTCCTTCTTCCTTTCTTGTAATATGCCTTGTAACTCAAAAATAGTGGGGAATTTGTTTATGCTTGTGAGACATAAAATTTTTGAACTCTTCCATCTGCACAATAGTGTTAGAGATAAGCTA
>CM035414.1:93373179-93383179 GCA_020310875.1 Ceratopteris richardii | reverse complement strand
TTCGGTACCATTTCGTGGGAATTTGAAATTTTCCGGTGATAATGCGGTGCTGCCTGGTGGACCCTTATTACGTTCACTACTTTTTGGGGCAAGCCTACCTAATTTCGATACCAAAGCTGAAGAAAGGCTACTTGATTTGGAGTTAGGTAAGATATTCAATGACATTTTTGAACCGAAAGATGAGCAAGCTGATAATACAGATTCTAAAGGACAAGAGACACCCCCTCAACATACAGATTACAACAATACTACTCACAATAGCACCATGAGTGGTTCACAATCACAACAACAAACAACCCCAGAGCGGCAACCGTAGTTTTAGTAGCAGCAACAACAGCAACCACATCCAATCATTCCACCTCGACTGGTTCCGACTGGGGTGACATATACAAAACTCAGTGGATTTCTAGGGAATGATCCCTAAGCACATGTTCACACATTCGAGATCAGTTGTGCAGTGCTCAATCATCCACCAGATCCAGCGTACAAGGCCATTGTATTTCAAGCCATATTGGTTAATGAAGCAGCAAGGGGGTTGACTGAATATGATATTAATCATTTCGGTAACTATGATGATGAGAGAGATGCGTTCTTACAGAGGTTTTGTTTGAAGAAGAACCCTGCAGAAATTTTTGACTATTTGCAGAACAATCGAGAGAAACCACACGAGAGTGTCGAGGAGTATGCGACACTGTTTAGAACTCACTTAAGGAAGCTGCCTCCGGCACATGCCAATCTGCCAGATGATGTCATAACACAATGGTTCATTAACGGATTGAACCCACAGTTAAGGCAAATCATGATCATTCGTTGTGTGGGCGGAATGACATTGGACGCTGTAATTGCGATGGCCTTACAGTTGGAGCAGAAAGTTGGAGGTCTTACGGAGGACCTGGAATGGTTGAAAGCAAGTAAGAACATAGTTGGTGATTCGTCCAAACAGGGTTATTGTACTAAGTGCCAGAATCCAGGTCACACTAGTTCTACGTGTGCCCTCAACTAGATGTATTGCGCCATCTGTAACACAACAGGACACTCAATAGAAACTTGTGCATATAATGCAAAGATGCAGGGTAGAGCGGCCGTAAACTCTATAATACAGGAACCAGGTCAGCCAGCCACCCATTACGTGCCACCACAATTGCGACCCAACTAGCAGCAGGGATATAGGAACTATCGAGGACCGTGAAGTAACAACTTTAATCAACATTGATAGCAAGCAGGTACATCAGCAAAAGGTACTTCCCTCCCACCCCCTAGTGCCATTTTTGTGGCGAGGTTAGCCATATCCGTAGATTTTGCAAGGAAGCAGGAGAGTATGACAAAAGGAAGAAGGAACGCCAAAATCCGATGACTAACATGGTTTATATTTCCCTAGTTGAGTCACAAGCAGCCGTAGTTCAGACAAGATCAGGTAAACAGTTGCAATCAGCAGCTAAAGTTTTTGAGCCTAGAATTTGTGAGCAGTAGTGAATCTTTGCGAAGGGTAGTCAATGGACAACTAAGGAGAGGACTATGTTTCAGGATCCAACTCCGGTAACACAGGTCCCTCTACCACAGGCAAGATTGAATGAACAGAATCCTGCCCAAACAACATTAGAATCACCACCAAAATTTGTGATAATCACAACCCAAACAGATCAAGTATGGGACGTCCTATCTAAGGCTTCAATCACACTCCCTTTGGGATAGTTGCTCGCCTTAGTTCTAGGAGTAAGACAACAATTCCAAGAGCAGGTTAGTCCCGGACCTTCATGTAGTCCGGCGACTGTGACCATTCAATCGGAGATGGATTCTATGGTGGATCATTTGGTCCCATTGATCACCGTCTGGTATAATAACCAGAAGATTACCCAAGTCTCAATTGATGGCGCGTTTGGTGTGAATATTACAACAGTCGCACTCTCCAAGAAATTGGATTGGACCCAAATTGAACCCGTACAATTTTTTGTGTGAATGGCACACCAATCACGAATCCATCTGGTGGGCTTAGTACGTAACATCCCTATAACGCTGCATGGAACTACATTTAAAATGACTTTTGTAGTCCTGGAGTTACCTCAATCTAGCCTCGACTAGAACTTACTTTTCGGTCAACCATGGCTCAAGCAAGCCAAAGTTGTGCAGGATTGGTCAGCTCAAGAGTTAATTTTTAACAACAATCACCAGAAATATGTAGTTGCACTAGATGCTATGAAACCCTGTGATCTACACGCACGGTCATATGTAGCAGAGCCAGTCCATATGTTGGATGGGATATCTGATGATGAGGAAGATGCTTTCCTCAAGACCAATAAGGATCTGATCCCATTAGGTACTGTGGATTTACATTTGGTAGTAGATAATTTGAGTCCGGCAGCTTGTACGGTCGTACCAATGACCGGAGAAGCAAAAGCCAATGGTGGCCTAGAAATGGATGAAGCAACCTTACAACAACTGTTTCACCCAGCTGATGATTTGGTGAAACCTCGCCAATTTTATGTACCGGAGGATCAATTAGTAACGTGCAATTTGGGTGACACGGTCAACCCGAGACCAGTAAAAATTAGGTCAGGATTAGTAGAGAAATTCCAAGATGATTTGGCACAACTCCTATGTGAATTCTCAGATGTTTTGGATTGGGATTATAGATACATGAAAGGTCTTGACCCACGGATTTATCAACATCGGGTAGTGCTCAAACCGGATGCGAGGCCAATCAAACAATCTAGTTATAGAATGAATCCTAATTATGCGGCACATGTGAAAGCTGAACTTGATCTTTTATTGAAGGTGGGATTTATTGTACCAATTGAGTATGCTGAGTGGATCTCTCCAATAGTGATCGCCGCGAAGAAAAATAAATAGTTGCGTATCTACCCACTACCAGAAACTCAATGCCGCCACTGTACCGGATCCGTTCCCTCTCCCCTTTCTAGATACAATGCTCGACAGGGTAGCAGGTCACAGAATGCATTCTTTTCTGAATGGCTACCTTGGATATAATCAAGTACGGATGGCAGAACAGGATATACTAAAGACAGCATTCATCACCTATGCTTGCACCCTAATGTGGTTCGTGTGAAGAGATGGATAGGTATGTGTTGAAGATGAAGAGGTGTTGCAAAATCTTTGCTCTACACTAGCCAAATGAACTCCAGGAGTAGATGGTGGGCCCTTTTAGCTTGCCAATGGATGTATTAGACACCCTATGTACCTTGGAAGATCACTCTCAAAAAGATAGATCAAAACAGATAAGTTGGAGTTAGCTCAGAGGTGAAAACTTGCTATTCTTGGTTAATACACCTGTCCAGTGTTTTACATAATTCTCTGAGCACAGCAGCAATTAGATTAATTCCTCTTGGGAAAGGCTAGGTAGCTTAAAGAGCTAACTTTAGAGAGTAATCTCATCAAAAATAACAAACCACACACTGAGAATGACTTTTAACAAGTGATGACATCATCCCGATTTTCACGGGCTGCTACAGAAATAGACCAGTGAGTAGAAAAATTAACATAACTCAAGATGTAAGAATCCAATGATCATGAAAATTTGTATGCTTATACTAGACAGTAAGCTGAATCCAACAAGCTTGAAAGCACTGAATTTGGATGAGTAAACACTGAGAAATGACTCTGACAAGATGACTGAAAAAGTCGGGTACCTGACAGAGAAGTGAAGATGAACATACCCTGTTGACTTCAAATGAACATAACTGAAGATTCCAACATCCAAATGACATGAAAATTTGTGAGCATATAGTAGCCTTATAGAGCTAACTTTACCAAGTTAAATCACTGAAAGTGATGAACCAAGTGCAGAGAAACAATCTCTGCAAGTTGACTGAGAAAAACTGAAGTAATGGCAGTGAGTAGTACACATCACAAGAACATGGAAAGATGAACTCAAATAATCATGAAAATGAAAGTATATTGCTTGTACAATACAATGACTTACTGATACATATGTGTGCCTTGTAATCACACCTTGATATGGCATAAAGCTCAGCTCTTGGAGGTCTTCACATAGGTCTCTCTAACCACGACTAAAACTGCCATCTATTTATAGTTGAGTTTGGGAGGCTAACTTCCCTCAATCACTCTCCAATCAATCAATGATTGATTTGATTGTCTACCTACCACAAATCACGAATTCGTGGCTCCTCTTTCCATTCTTGATCAAGTGGACTCAACCACTTAAGATTCTCTTACTTTTACATTAAGTAAACTCTTCAAAAGTTACAAGAGGTAGTTCACAAGTGAACTTTACATAGTCTTCATTTTAAGGCTTTTTCTATGACTTTGTGGGACTCAAGCCAATACTTAGGCTTGTCATAGACTTGCTCCAACAGCTCCCCCTCAAGCCAAGTATGCTTGAGGTCTTCAATCTTCCAAGATTACCTGCAAACCAATCATAGCCTTGAATTTGCAAAGCTTTGTACCATCCAATGCTTTGGTTAGAATATCTGCACATTGTTGATGAGTGGACACATATGATATTTGAATCTCTTTGCTTAGAACCTTCTCTCGTACATAGTGATAATGAACTTCAATATGTTTAGTCCTTGCATGAAAAATAGGATTAGCAGCCAAATGAATAGAACTCATATTGTCACCAAAAATAGTTGGAGTCCCAAACTCCAATCCAAGATCTTTGAATAATGTCTTCATCCACATAGCTTCTTGTGTAGCTATAGCAAGACCTCTATATTCAGCTTCAGTAGAAGAGAGAGCAACTGTGGGTTGCTTCTTGGATGACCATGAAATAAGCTTTGAACCTGCAAAGGTAAGATAACCTGAAGTGCTCCTTCTATCTTCCTTGGAGCCAGCCCAATCTGCATCAGAAAATAACTTCAAACCTAAATCAGATACATAAGGATAGTAAAGTCCTTCATTTATGGTTCCTTTGAGATATTTGAGTATCCTTTTGGCAGCATCCATATGTGGTTTCCTTGGTGTGTGCATAAATTGGCTTAGCACACTCACACTGTAACATATATCTACTCTTGTCAATGTGGCATAGTTGAGACTACCCACTAGACTTTGATATGATGTGATGTCCTCTATGAGTTCACCTTCATGTGAGCTCAATTTGTGATTAACCTCCATTGGAGTACCTGCAATCTTACAATCTTGCATCTTGAATTTTGCCAACATGTCCTTAATGTACTTTCTTTGAGTGAGAAACAAACCATGATCTTTGTAGACAACTTCCAAACCTAGGAAGTAGGTAAGTGAACCCAAATCACTTATCTTGAACTCTTCTCTCATCTGATCTTTGATCTTCTTCATACCATCTGCATCATTTCCTGTCAATATAATATCATCTACATATACACATAGGTAGATGACCTCGGAATTACTCTTTTTAATAAAGAGTGAAGGATCTGCTTTGCTTGGTTGAAAGCCTTTGTCCTGCAAGAATGAAACAAGCCTGAAATTCCAAGCTCTTGGAGCTTGCTTGAGACCATACAATGCTTTGTTAAGTTTACACACATAATCAGGATAAACTTGATTCTCAAAACCAGGTGGTTGTGCCATATATACCTCTTCTGTTATCCAACCATTCAAAAATGCATTCTTTACATCTAGTTGAAGTATCTTCCAATTCTTGGAAGAGGCAATACTAAGCAAAAACCTAATAGTAGGCATCTTTGCCACAGGAGAGAAAGTCTCCTCATAATCAATTCCCTGAGTTTGTGCAAAGCCTTTTGCCACAAGCCTTGCCTTATACCTGTTAATTGAACCATCAGAATTTTTCTTGAGTTTATAGACCCATCTTGAGCCTATTACCTTCATGGATGAAGTCTTGGGCACCAAATCCCAAGTGTTGTTTTCCTCAAGTGCTTCAATCTCTTCCTTCATTGCATGCTTCCATTCTGTTTTTGCTTTGGCCTCTTTAAATGATGATGGCTCCTCTTGGTTTATGTCCTGTGCTATGTAGATAGAATGTTTAGTTACTAATGAGGTGTCAAACCCATACCTTTCTGGTTTTTTCTTTTCCCTCATAGATCTTCTTAGGCCATGATTTGATGATTCTGCCTCATGTCCAAGTTCCTGCAATTTTGCTTTACCTTTAGACTTCCATGCTTTGATCTTTTCCATCTGACATTCTTCATCATCCTCTGAGGTGTCTTGTTCTTCAATCTTTGATTGTTCTCTACCAAGCTTTGGAAAATCTTCTTCAAGATCATATGGTAAATTGACCTTCCTGCATGAATCTTCATACCATGAATTGTTCTCATCAAAAACTACATCTCTGCTTACCAAAAATCCTTTGTTGGTAGGGTTGTATAACCTGTAGCCCTTTTGATTGTTGTCATATCCAATAAATACACACCTTTCTGCTTTTGGATCCATCTTGCCTCTAACCTGTGAAGGAACATGAGCAAAAGCAATACATCCAAAAATTTTACAATGATCTAAACTTGGTCTTCTTCCATTCCAAGCCGCATATGGAGTCATCCCATCAAGGGATTTTGAAGGCAACCTGTTAATCAAGTAAGTGGCTGTAGATACAGCCTCAGCCCATAAGTAATTAGGTAAATGCTTTTCATTTAACATAGACCTTGCAGCTTCAACAATTGTCCTATTCCTCCTTTCTGCCACTCCATTTTGCTCAGGAGTGTACCTTGTAGTTACCTCTCTTTTGATTCCTCTTTCTTGAAGAAAAGAATCAAACTCATGGGAGAAGTATTCTCCCCCTCCATCTGACCTTAGCCTTTTTAGTGATTTACCTGTTTGATTCTCCACAAGAGCCAAATATCTTTTGAAACATGAAAAAACTTCATCTTTGTGTTTCATAAAGAATAGGATAGTCCATCTGCTGCAATCATCAATAAAGGAAACATAATACCTTGATCCTGATATTGAAGCTTCCTTGCTTGGTCCCCATACATCTGTATGAACCAACTCCAAGAGATCTCCATGCATATAACCTTTCTTCATGAATGGTAACCTGTGAGACTTTCCAAATTGACATGCACTGCACTTATAAATCATATGTTGTTTTGACAAATTAGGAAGTCCAAGTACACTTTGGTCCCTGCAGATTTGCTTTAATGACCTTTCACCAATATGTGCTAACCTTTTGTGCCATACTTCCAATTCTGTGAGTGTCTGACTACCATAATTAAAGAGAGCAATGTTTCTAGTGTCCTGTAATTCAAATGTGAACAATCTACCTGTCTTTTCACCTTTTGCAATTCTTCTGAATCCTTGACTTGGATCTTCAACAAATGCTCCTGCTTTTGTGAACCTGACTTGCAACCCTTTCTCTACTATCTGCCCAACACTTATCAAATTCTTTGTTATGGTAGGGACATAGAGTACCTTACTGAGTAGGTTGATGTTTCCATCAGGTGCTTTGACATTGCCTATTTTCTCCACAGGATGTTTTGTATCATCTCCTGTTTGTACCTCATGCTTATTCCTTGGATCTTCTAAATCTGATAGGAGTGCCACATTTCCTGCCACATGATTTGAACAACCTGAATCTATGTAGAAAACATGCTCATCAGATTTACCTTGTGGCATAGCCATGTTCATGATCAATAATGAATCCTCTTTGTTTGAGTCTTCTGTGTAGTTATTGTAGTCTCTCCTTCCTTTGTAGCCTCCTTGATAGTTTGAATGATTGTAGTTGTTGTAGTTGCCATGGTAGTTGTTGAACCTTCCTCTTGAGTAGCCATAACTTCCTCTATTGTATCCTCTGCCTCTTTGATTCCTGGAATTCCTAAAGCAATTTTCAGTTGTATGATTAGTTAATCCACAAATAGAACATGAGTTGGAGTCTTGGGATCTCCCCTTGCCTTGTCTACCTCCTCTTCCTCTACCTCTGCCATGTCTTCCTCTACCTGCATAGTTAGCTTGATATGTACCTGCTTCATCATCCACTTTCTTTGCCTTTCCTTTGTTATCTTTAGACTTGCTTTTATCCGTGTATAAAGCTGAAGATTGATTACCTTTAGAGCTTTCTCCATTTTTGATAAGCTTTGCCTCTTGAGTAAGTAATTGTCCAATGAGTGTGTTGAAATCAGGTACATGCATGTCCATGTACAAATCCATAGCTGTGGTGAATGCTTCCCACTTGTCATCTGCCTTCAAGCCATTGATGACCTGCCTTACAATTTGCTCTTCATCTATTACCTCTCCAATGCTTCCCAACTGATCTGCTATGTCCTTGAGCTTTGTGACAAAATCAGTCACATTTTGTTTGGGAGCCTTCTTGAGAGTTGTGAAATCCAGCCATAGTTGATGCTTCCTAGCTTTAGTACTTGAAGCAAAGAAAGCTTCAAGTGCATCCCACACTTCCTGAGATGTCTTACAACTTCTAATGTGAGGCAACAAAAAATCTGAGATAGAGTTGAGGAGATAAGACCTTGCAAGTGCATCCTTGGAGCACCATGTGCTCAATCTTTCTTGCTCTTCTTGTGTTGGTTGACTTTTGTTCCTGAAACTTGGCATAACTTCATCTCCAGCCACATAACCATATAAACTTCTACCTTGGAGATAAGCTTCCATTCTTAATGACCAAGCTGAGTAGTTACCTCTGTCCAATTTGTCAATTGATGAAGGAAATCCATCTGCCATGTTGTCCAACCTTGCTCTGATACCACTATGAAGAGATGGATAGGTATGTGTTGAAGATGAAGAGGTGTTGCAAAATCTTTGCTCTACACTAGCCAAATGAACTCCAGGAGTAGATGGTGGGCCCTTTTAGCTTGCCAATGGATGTATTAGACACCCTATGTACCTTGGAAGATCACTCTCAAAAAGATAGATCAAAACAGATAAGTTGGAGTTAGCTCAGAGGTGAAAACTTGCTATTCTTGGTTAATACACCTGTCCAGTGTTTTACATAATTCTCTGAGCACAGCAGCAATTAGATTAATTCCTCTTGGGAAAGGCTAGGTAGCTTAAAGAGCTAACTTTAGAGAGTAATCTCATCAAAAATAACAAACCACACACTGAGAATGACTTTTAACAAGTGATGACATCATCCCGATTTTCACGGGCTGCTACAGAAATAGACCAGTGAGTAGAAAAATTAACATAACTCAAGATGTAAGAATCCAATGATCATGAAAATTTGTATGCTTATACTAGACAAAAAGCTGAATCCAACAAGCTTAAAATCACTGAATTTGAATGAGTAAACACTGAGAAATGACTCTGACAAGATGACTGAAAAAGTCGGGTACCTGACAGAGAAGTGAAGATGAACATACCCTGTTGACTTCAAATGAACATAACTGAAGATTCCAACATCCAAATGACATGAAAATTTGTGAGCATACAGTAGCCTTATAGAGCTAACTTTACCAAGTTAAATCACTGAAAATGATGAACCAAGTGCAGAGAAACAATCTCTGCAAGCTGACTGAGAAAAACTGAAGTAATGGCAGTGAGTAGTACACATCACAAGAACATGGAAAGATGAACTCAAATAATCATGAAAATGAAAGTATATTGCTTTTACAATACAATGACTTACTGATACATATGTGTGCCTTGTAATCACACCTTGATATGGCATAAAGCTCAGCTCTTGGAGGTCTTCACATAGGTCTCTCTAACCACGACTAAAACTGCCATCTATTTATAGTTGAGTTTGGGAGGCTAACTTCCCTCAATCACTCTCCAATCAATCAATGATTGATTTGATTGTCTACCTACCACAAATCACGAATTCGTGGCTCCTCTTTCCATTCTTGATCAAGTGGACCCAACCACTTAAGATTCTCTTACTTTTACATTAAGTAAACTCTTCAAAAGTTACAAGAGGTAGTTCACAAGTGAACTTTACATAGTCTTCATTTTAAGGCTTTTTCTATGACTTTGTGGGACTCAAGCCAATACTTAGGCTTGTCATAGACTTGCTCCAACAGTTCGGTTTATGGAATGCCCCGAGTGCATTCCAAAGATGTATGCAGGAAGTCTTTTCACCTTACTTGACAACGTTTATGCAAGTATATTTAGCTGATTTTTCCTTATTTGGTTCCACTTCGACGCACCTATA
>CM035414.1:93328179-93368179 GCA_020310875.1 Ceratopteris richardii | reverse complement strand
TTTATGAGAAAAAACTAAAATCTCCGCGTTCGCTATCTGCCACCAGTGGGAATTGAACACACGTGGATTCTTTAGAACACCACTATACTTTCCATGACACCCAACACAGATGCTTGTAGAGGGACTAATATAAAGATTGTTAGGTCATCGGAATTGGATTGTATTTTTCATATATCGCACGCACCGAAAAGGCGTAGCAAATAGATGTAACTTTTACCCATTAATGAAAAGGCATTATGGTGATTCTTCAGCAAGGAGAGATAGGTTCGCCACACTATTTGTCTGGGTGACTTTGTTGAGAAGATCGTGTGCAGGTTTGTAGAATTCCTGAGTACTCTATTATGTTCCTTGAATTGCAGTATTAAGTATTAACAGAGTAATGTTACATTCACATTAATAAGTCTGTGCGACTGTGTGATTGTTAACTCACGCGATAAGTTTATTGTGTAAAGATAATCGTAACCGGAAAATAGTAATGTGTAGCAAAAGTTGTTGCCTTGAAAGTATAGTTACAGTTTAGTTGAATAGTTAATTTGGGAAAATTAAATAAATGGCCTCTGCACTGTCAGACCCCTAGCCATCCCCAAGAACCCAAAACGAGATTAAAAGAGACTTGGCAGAAGTGCTTTTAACACTGGCGTCGTCCGTGGGAAGATGGAAAATTGGGAATAATCAGTAAGCGAAGAGCAGTACGCAAGGCAAGTAGTGGAGAATAGTAACCGCTAGTTGAAGAAGTGATATATGCCGGTTACTCGTTCGGGCGAGTCCTATCCAAAGTATAGGAGAGATCAACATCCCTGGGCAGTTCCAAATTTATTCGGGACACCCCTAGGTGGTAGGAGTGCAGGCCAATTAAGTCTAGTTGCAGAAGGATCAAAGCCAGTCCGTAGTGATTCCGGTGCTAGCTCAGTGACACATGATGAGATTCCGATGAATTCTGTTGTGAATCCAGTACTTTCTGGAGAGGGTACAGTGACGTCTCGTTGTACAGAGACGCAGTGTAGAGCTAGTCCGTCACTATCTGGTCACAATTCGACCATTTTCGATGATAGAGTTGTGTTACCAAGTGAGACCGTTTCCGGTGAAAGAGTAACCTAGTTCGGTGAAAGTTCGACAAGTTCCGGTGGAAGTTCGGTACCATTTGGTGGGAACTTGAAAATTTTCGGTGATAATGCGGTGCTGCGTGGTGGACCCTTATTACGTTCACTACTTTTTGGGGCAAGCCTACCTAATTTCGATACCAAAGCTGAAGAAAGGCTACTTGATTTGGAGTTAGGTAAGAGATTCAACGACATTTTTGAACTGAAAGATGAGCAAGCTGATAATACAGATTCTAAAGGACAAGAGATACCCCCTCAACATACAGATAACAACAATACTACTCACAATAGCACCATGAGTGGTTCACAATCACAACAACAAACAACCCCAGAGCTGCAACCGTAGTTTCAGTAGCAACAACAACAGCAGCCACATCCAATCATTCCACCTCGACCGTTTCCGACTGGGGTGACATATACAAAATTCAATGGATTTCTGGGGAATGATCCCTAAGCACATGTTCGCACATTCGAGATCAATTGTGCAGCGTTGAATCATCCACCGGATCCAGCGTACAAGGCCATTGTATTTCAAGCCACATTGGTTAATGAAGCAGCAAGGGGGTTGACTGAATATGATATTAATCATTTCGGTAACTATGATGATGTGAGAGATGCGTTCTTACAGAGGTTTTGTTTGAAGAAGAACCCTGCAGAAATTTTTGACTATTTGTAGAACAATCGAGAGAAACCACACCAGAGTGTCGAGGAGTATGGGACACTGTTTAGAACTCACTTAAGGGAGCTGCCTTCGGCACATGCCAATCTGCTAGATGATGTCATAACACAATGGTTCATTAACGGACTGAACCCACAGTTAAGGCAAATCATGATCATTCGTTGTGTGGGCGGAAACATTGGACGCTGTAATTGCGATGGCCTTACAGTTGGAGCACAATGTTGGAGGTCTTATGGAGGACCTAGAATGGTTGAAAGCAAGTAAGAACGTAGCTGGTGATCCGTCCAAACAGGTTTATTGTACTAAGTTCCAGAATCTAGGTCACACCAGTTCTACGTGTGCCCTCAACTAGATGTATTGTGCCATCTGTAACACAACAGGACACTCAATAGAAACTTATGCATATAATGCAAAGGTGCACGGTAGAGCGGTCGTAAACTCTATAATACAGGAACCAGGTCAGCTAGCCACCCATTACGTGCCACCATAATTGCGACCCAACTAGCAGCAAGGATATAGGAACTATCGAGGACCGCGAAGTAACAACTTTAATCAACATTGATAGCAAGCAAGTACATCAGCAAAAGGTACTTCCCTCCCACCCCCTCGGTGCCATTTTTGTGGCGAGGTTAGCCATATCCGTAGATTTTGCAAGGAAGCAGGAGAGTATGACAAAAGGAAGAAGGAACGCAAAAATCCGATGACTAACATGGTTTATATTTCCCCAACTGAGTCACAAGCAGCTGTAGTTCAGACAAGATCAGGTAAACAGTTGCAATCAGCAGCTCAAGTTTTTGAGCCTAGACTTCGTGAGCAATAGTGAATGTTTGGGAAGGGTAGTCACTGGATAACTAAGGAGAGGACTATGTTTCCTGATCCAATTCCGGTAACACAGGTCCCTCTGCCACAGGCAAGATTGAATGAACAGAATCCTGCCCAAACAACATTAGAATCACCACCAAAATTTGTGATAACCACATCCCAAACAGATCAAGTATGGGACGTCCTATCTAAGGCTTCAATCACACTCCCTTTGGGATAGTTGCTCGCCTTAGTTCCAGGAGTAAGACAACAATTCCAAGAGCAGGTTAGTCCCGGACCTTCATGTAGCCCGGCGACTGTGACCATTCAATCGGAGATGGATTCTATGGTGGATCATTTAGTCCCATTGATCACGGTCTGGTATAATAACCAGAAGATTACCCAAGTCTCAATTGATGGCGCATCTGGTGTGAATATTACAACAGCCACACTCTGTAAGAAATTGGATTGGACCCAAATTGAACCCGTACAATTTTTTATGCGAATGGCACACCAATCACGAATCCATCCGGTGGGCTTAGTACGTAACATCCCGATATCGCTGCATGGAACTACATTTAAAATGACTTTTGTAGTCCTGGAGTTACCTGAATCTAGCCTTGACTAGAACTTACTTTTCGGTTAACCATGGCTCAAGCAAGCCAATGTTGTGCAGGATTGGTCAGCGCAAGAGTTAATTTTTAAGAACAATCACGAGAAATATGTAGTTGCACTAGATGCTATGAAACCCTGTGATCTACACGCACGGTCATATGTAGCAGAGCCAGTCCATATGTTGGATGGGATATCTAATGATGAGGAAGATTTCCTCAAGACCAATAGGGATCTGATCCCATTAGGTACTGTGGATTTACATTTGGTAGTAGATAATTTGAGTCCGGCAGCTTGTACGGTCGTACCAATGATGGGAGAAGCAAAAGCCAATGGTGGCCTAGAAACGGATGAAGCAACCTTATAACAACTGTTTCACCCAACTGATGATTTTGTGAAACCTCGCCAATTTTATGTACCGGAGGATCAATTAGTAACGTGCAATTTGGGTGACACGGTCAACCCGAGACCAATAAAAATTAGGGCAGGATTAGTAGAGAAATTCCAAGATGATTTGGCACAACTCCTGTGTGAATTCTCAGATGTTTTCGATTGGGATTATAGAGACATGAAAGGTCTTGACCCACGGATTTATCAACATGGGGTAGTGCTCAAACCGGATGCGAGGCCAATCAAACAATCTAGTTATAGAATGAATCCTAATTATGCGGCACATGTGAAAGCTGAACTTGATCTTTTATTGAAGGTGGCATTTATTGTACCAATTGAGTATGCTGAGTGGATCTCTCCAATAGTGATCGCCCCGAAGAAAAATAAACAGTTGCGTATCTGCCCACTACCAGAAACTCAATGCCGCCACTGTACCGGATCCGTTCCCTCTCCCCTTTCTAGATACAATGCTCGACAGGGTAGCAGGTCACAAAATGTATTCTTTTCTGGATGGCTACCTTGGATATAATCAAATGAGGATGGCAGAACAGGATATACTGAAGATAGCATTCATCACCTATGCTTGCACCCTAATGTGGTTCGGTTTATGGAATGCCCCGAGTGCATTCCAAAGATGTATGCAGGAAGTCTTTTCACCTTACTTGACAACATTTATGCAAGTATATTTGGCTGATTTTTCCTTATTTGGTGCCACTTCGGCGCACCTATATCATTTACAGTGCTGTTTTGAAAAATGTCGAGAGTATCGGTTATGTTTGAATCCTACCAAATCAGTCTTTGTGGTCTCGTGTGGCGAACTGCTTGGTCATATCATTTCTAAACAAGGAATACAGGTAGATCTCGATAAAGTAGAAGCCGTGTTGGAGGCACCAGTCCCAAAGACACCAAAAGAAGTTATGCGCTTTCTTGGCCAAATTTGGTGGCATGATAGACATTTATGGTGGTAAGCTCATTTATCGACAAAACTTAATCGGCTTATGACCAGCGCTCCGTGGAAGTACAAATGGACTTAGGAGTGCCAAAGTGCATTTGATCCGTTGAAGATCTTATTGATGTAGGCCCCGATCCTGCAACCACCTGATTGGGAACGACCGTTCCATGTCTTCATGGATGCGTCAGATATTGCAATTGGTAGTGTCCTCATGGAACAAATTGACAAAAGGTTTCGGCCACTGTGCTATGCGAGCGGCCAATTAGCTCCTGCGGAGAGAAATTACTCTCTGATAGAACAAGAATGTCTTGGTTTGGTATACTCTGTTAAGAAATTTCGGCATTACTTGTTGGGCCATAAATTTACTTTCCATGTGGATCATGCTGCACTAGTGTACTTGGTTCGACAGCAACATTTAGGTGGTAGATTGGCAAGATGGGTTTTACTATCAGAGGAGTTCGATTATGAAGTTATTCATCAACCCGACACAGCACATGTCTTGGCGGATTTCCTATCTCGACTGGATTCCGGTGAGTCTCCGGTAGGTGTTGATGACACTACACCGGTGATTTACGTCACCGAGATAACTCCTAAAGAATCTACAGAACTTCCTGTTTCTCCTAAATACTATGATACGTTAATGACTTTTCTCATTGACAGTTGTCTCCCTCCTAATGCTCCCGTTACTCTGCGCCAAAAAATTGCAGTCTATAGTCGACGATTCTGGTTGATTGTGGGTCAACTATATTACATAGATCATACTGGTGTTTTACTTAGGTGCATTCCTCTACATGAAGCGGAATCGCTTATTGCCATGGCTCATTCATTACCCTCTGGAGGACACTTTGCAGCTGATCTTACTCACCGAAAAATTCTGCAAAGTGGGCTATGGTGGCCTACAATGTACAGAGATGTGGTTTAGTTTGTGCAGCATTGTGATGTCTGTCAACGGTCTAGAGAGCCCTTGCAGCGACACTTCTTTCCCCTTCAACCTATCTTACCTCTCGAGCCTTTTTAGAAGTGGGGTCTAGATTTTATTGGCCTAGTAACACCACCAGCGACCCTCACCAACAATCGATACATATTGACTTGTACAGATTATGCCACTAGATGTGCGGAAGCTTGGGCTTTACGTTCTACCATAGTTGTTTCGGTGGCTAAATGTTTGATGAAGGATGTTTTCCCTTGACATGGACTACCTCTAGAGATAGTGATGGACCAAGAAACACATTTTGCAAACAACTTAATGCAAGTACTGAGTGAGACTTTTCACATTATGCATAAATTCAGCTCACCATACTATCCACGTGCTAATGGTCTGGTTGACAGTACCATTAAGACTCTGTTGATTATGCTTTGCAAATTGATCTTGGAATGTCCGAAACATTGGGATCAACTCTTACCTGCCGTATTATGGGCATACCGGACCACGTACAAAGTAGCAACCGAAACAACTCCGTTTAAACTTGCTTATGGATTGGAAGCTATTGCGCCAATGGAAGTAGTGACACCAAGTCTGCATGTTGCCTTATCTTAGAAATTGCTACCGGAAGAATCTTTGCCATTTCCGTTGGATGTGCTCAGATCATTGGATGACACCGCTGGCAAAGTTTCATGATTCTTCAAGAAGTTCAACTTCGTCAAGCCCGTAGTCATGATCGTTTCCTCAAGACCCCTATCTTTACCGTTGGCCAACTTGTTTTATTCTATAATGCTAAAGCCAAAAGATCTGCCGGAAAATTTAAGTTACGGTGGTTCGGTCCATACCGGATTGCTCAACAAATTGGACCAGTAACTTTTCGGTTGGCGACCTTAACAGGTGTTCTCCTTCCAAAACTGATTAATGGTTCTAAGCTTCACCCATATCACCAGCCATCTCATAAGATGACGTATACTTAGTCCTTTCCGAGTGTCACTTGTTTTTCTTTTTATCCCCATATTTTGGTTGACCACTGACCGTAATCTTCCTCTTTTCGTATCTAACTATGATTAATCGTCGCCCTGTGTTAGTGTTTCTATTCATGCATGCATGCCGTAATTATCAAGGATCTCTCTCCAATACGGTTCTATGATTAGGTTTTTGCCGCCTAATGTTTCCCGTGCTCTTACTTAATCTTGTTTTTTTCTATTGATAATCACTATTGTGTTTGTCTGATTGTGCATTCTTTGTTTTTTGTGTTCTCGTGTTTACTTGTACGCCATGGAAGCACTCGCAAATGTCGCAACCTTCCGTGCAGGTCTCACTCCAGAAGTGAGTGAGTATTTGTGCACTCGTGGTCTGTTGGCCTTCGCTGAATTGCCTTGGCATTCAATGGAGTGTCACCCATTCCATGCGTAGATCATTTTTGCCATCGCCGCCACACCTGCTACAGAGTAGTGTTGGCCCATTGCTTGTTTACCATCTCGTGTAGTCATTACTTTAGCTACGTTTGTTGAAGGTTTTCGACTTCCTCGGGAAGGATTGGAGAATGGTCCACATCTTTCCGTGGCCACCATGAAAGAATTGTTCCCCCGGCACTCATCTAATGAGTATGCCATTCTTTGCAGACCTGAACCAGAGCATACAGCTCTACAATTTTTGGTAGCCATCCTAAATTTATACAAATGCACATATGGCATTTCACACCCTTTTTATTCCATGATAGATACTGCTTCCCGTGAGCCTGTAAGTTTCACATCCTTCTTTTCCCAGCGCATTCACTGTGACTACGTAGCGGTTATGAAGCAAATCGCTAAGAATGACCTCCCTCGTTCCCGTTTATCCCATATCCTCACTTTCGTCTTTCCGCTGATCCAAGCTGTGCAACCTCCTCCCACCGCTCCCTTCTTGTTACATGAAGAGTCCACCCAAATGCTCGAGGACGAGGATGATGACGATGAAGATCTGCTTTAACTATTTTGCTGCAAATGCAGATGCGTTAGCCCTTTTGAAAGTCAGGTGCAGAGCTCCAACGTCGGGCGCGAAACTGAAGTCTTCCACGACACTGCCACATCTCTTCATGTCGAATCATCCGTTCCCTCTTCTCCAGTCAACTAGCAGGAACATGGTGCATGCATGGAAGAATCCGAAGAAGTCTCTTCTCGGGTGGACTCTCATCAGCAGGATGAGGAAACATTGAAGGAGATCATCACTGAAATCATCACAAAAGTAATTTCTAATGCTCACGCAGTGATCGCAAACACTAAGGTGAGAAATCAGACTATAATTGGAATATTCTTGATGTCGAATCCTCTTCAACCTTCTGTGTCTGTAATCTTCAATGTAATTCATGACGCACCCAATCCTCCATCCTCTTCTTCTGACTACTCTCCCCTCAACTATTCTCAGCCTCTTCATCCCAACCACTTCCTGCTCTTCCTCCTTTGACTCTTATGTTCAATGAATTAGAATCTATGGGTAGTCTCGTGATCCAGTTTTCCAAACAATTACCTCTTCAAATGAAGCTGGAAACTAAACATATCCGGCAAGAGTTACGTGACAAAGTTGATTTGCTTGAAGCAGACATTGCTCCATTACAGGAGGAAGCCAATGCAGTCAAAGTAGAGAGCCATGCTCTGCAGGTTCAGCTTCAACAACGCCAAGCATGGATAGCAGAGCAAGACAACCTGATTACCCAACGAGATGCCGCTCTTGCTGTGTTGAATGAAAAGAATTTTCTTTTAGATGCTCGTGATGCAGAACTCAAGCAGTTAAAACAATTGGTGGAGGATAAAGACGATGCTAGAATTGCTCTGAGCAATTTACTGGAAGAAACTCATGCCGATCTTGAGCTGGTGACACAAAAGGGACAAGAAATGGTAGACTTGGCCATGCAGAACAATGAAGAGCTCAAGACCGTGACTGTCGAACTCTTTCAGAAGAGTCGTGAATTGGAAGCACAGACGGGCCAGACACTTCAAATAAAGAAGGAGATGGAAGGTATTATGAAACAAAGGGATGCGTATTACAAAACCATCCAATATCAAGCTCAGGAGCTGGAACGGAGAGAAAAGCATCTAGTCGCTCAAGCATAAATATTGTCCACAGTTGATGCCCAAATTGCTGATATGAGGCTGAGCAGAGATGCTGCGTTAGCCAACGAATTCTATTTACAAGAAGCATTTTTGCAGACACAGACAGATTTACTGATGAGTCAAGTTATTGCGGCAAGTTCAGTTAGAACAGATGGAGAACTGGTAGAACCAGACACATTGAAGATCATGCTGGGTTCCTTGAAACAAAAGATCACCCAAACATTTAAATTAGCCAGAACACTGTACATACAAGGCATAGTTGATGAGCCTTAGTTCTCTTTTTCTTTGCGGGTTCGAGTCCACCATGCATGCCAGTGTTAGGTCGCCGGAATTGGATTGTATTTTTCACATATCGCACACACCGAAAAGGCATAGCGAATAGATGTAACTTTTACCCATTAATGAAAAGGCATTACGATGATTCTTCGGCAAGGAGAAATGGGTTCGCCAGACTGTCTCTCTGGGCGACCGTGCTGAGAAGATCGTGTGCAGATTTGCAGAACTCCTGAGTACAGTATTATGTTCGTTGAATTGCAGTATTAAGTATTAACACACGAATGTTACATTCACATTAATAAGTCTGTGGGACTATGTGATTGTTAACGCACGCGATAAGTTTACTGTGTAAAGATAATCATAAGCAGAAAATAGTAACTGTGTAGCGGAAGTTGTTGCCTTGAAAGTATAGTTACTGTTTAGTTGAATAGTTAATTTAGGAAAATTAAATAAAGGGCCTCTACACTATCAGACCCCTAACCATCCCTAAGAACCCGAAACGAGATTAAACGCGACTTGGTAGAAGTGCTTTTAACAAAGATCTAGAGATGCTGTAAGCTCTAGACAATTTTGACCAACAAGTCTACACATGCTGTAAAGTTTGGACAATTTTGACCAACAAGTCTACACATGATATAAACTTTCGACAATTTTGACCTATAGGACATTGGATCATTGTTTTCCAACAATCCCCCATGTAATGTCATATTGGTACAAAATGGACTGGATATATAACTTTATTCATCTGCAAAATTCATAATCTTCAAACTAGTACTCCCTAAATTGACTTTCAAATCTTTTCTTTAAAAGTCTTCTTCAAAGACTGAGTTTGAATTTGTTCAAACTTCAAAAACCTGAACTTGCTGAATATGAACCATAATACTTGAGAAACTATGCAAACTAGATATCCAATAGTGTATAGATCAAGCAATCACTGCTTGATAACATATGTAGCAAGTACTGACTTTGAACCTACTATCTCATGTCTTCTCAAACCTCAAAACATACACTAGGATCCACATATTTGCATTTACCTTACGAAAGCTTTCTGAACTTACTTCTCCTGTTTCATGTAAAAACACTAAACATAATCAAGAACTCAATCTTGGAACCTGTGACTAACAACTCACAACTTAGTGTATTATGAACACTATTGGTTCATCTGTGACTGTACTCAAGTCATCTCAACTCAACCTTACTCATGAGTCTCATCAAAAAATATATGATGTCATCATGTCTTCATCCTTGTTCAATCTCTAAATCCTTAATACCTCTTTCCTTTAGAATTTGGTATAAACATATATGTGCGCACCTCTAAAAACATACCTTTTAGAAATATCAATTTTTTATTCAATAGGACTCTAGAACCTTCTCTTGAACAGGCACACCTAACAGCAACTTTCTTCAAACATTCTTTTTCTTCCTTCTTCTTTCAAAGCTGGAACATAAAGAGAACCTGACAGAGAAAGTATAGGAATACCTAATAAAGGAATACCTCAAATACTTATGCGTGTGACTCTGCATTCTTTCACATATGGCTAAAAATAAGTCTTCATGTTTCATCACCTCCCTGGATGATTTAACACTAGTATCCATAATTCTAGGGGCACATGAGAATTTACTTATCTATATGATAAGTATTTTAGGGGCATATAATAATTTACTTCTCTCAAAAACGATTGCTTGAGACAAGTAGAATCATCGTCGAACCACTCATTCTTTGTGTGGTACCAGGCATCCTACTAAAATGCAATTCTAGTGCATGTTTTTTATTCATCACATTTCTCCACCAAATTGAATTGGCAATGATGTGTTTTTCTATCTTCGAGTGACCGGGTTTATCTAAGATTCTCACAATACTCTTGATAAAGAAACTCAAGGACTCTTACCGGTTTAAATCCACTTACATATTTCCAGAGTCATCGTATTTTGCCACCATGTTACTGAACAATGTAAATGAACATATATGCTCAAAATCCACTACATATTTGTATACCTTATATTATAATGAACAAATGTGGAAACCTCTCATAGCATTTCCCATGAGAAAACCCCGATTTAGAGTTTTGAGTCTCCTTTCCACTATAGACCTCTGAATGTTACATTATCCGTTTTCCATCTTACACTTGTGATGTATGGATTCATTCATCCCCATGTCACATGTCCGCTCATGTGATGCCTCATGTGACAAAGCACTTTCATATAGGAACCGAATACAAAATTATTTTGCACCATTGCCACATATGAGTGTAATACGAAATTGTGGCAAAGCACTACCATACATATGCTCAAAGGGATCAAAATCTTTACACCTACAATCCTGCAACAAAGCATATGCATAAAATGAGACAAATTAACACGAGGTTTATAAAAAAACAACTAAAAATATGAAACCAAGCTATAAGTTTACCTGATCATAGATTCTCCCATGAAATGATCGCACTCCGTCCCTCCAAGTCCTACAACAGTGCAGCCAATTCTTGATGATATTCATAAGCTCCATGACGATGAACATGCGTGATGTGCTTAACACAAAAAAAATCAATAATTCAAATGATACTTACTTTGTAGTGCATAATGTCGTATCCGTCCCTACCCAAAAGGGACGTTGCAACCGTATCTAAATGTGTGGCCGCCACATCTCGCTGGTGATGATATTGATTAGGAATATGTTGGTGCCCATCTTGAATCGATTCCCAATCTTCAACATCTAACCATACAGGCTTTAGTAAGCCTGCTCTAAAAGCATTGCAAGCCTGGAACCACCGATGACACATCACCTCGCATGCCCTATGTTGAATCCATTCTGAGCTCACAATAAGATGCCCACGTGTTGGCCGATGCTCTTCATATATCGACTGTGTGATATAATTTTTGCAATCCTTATCCTATTCACTCCATTTTAACATGACAGAATGTCCAAACTCTATGGAAAAAAGCTGTCAAATGCATTGTCGCATGGACTTTCCGGCCACATCCATGATCGGATCTCCATCACGTATGTGATATATCTTGGGGTCGTCATGATCATGTGCTCCCCAAGGTGTACGTGGAGATCCCATCTGATGCAATGTGGAGATGTTATGATATATATATATATATATATATATATATGTGTGTGTGTGTGTGTGTGTGTATATATAAACCCTAAAAAATCTATACATTCATTTTTTAGATAGATTAATTCTATTCTTGTGTAAAAACTCAAAAATCCTATTTTTGGTATATTTAATTATATATATATATATATATATATATATATATATATATATATATATATATATATATATATATATATATATATATATATATATCCTAAAAAATTAAATATCTATTTTTAGATATTCAAATATTTATATTTTATGTATTTAGCTTTTTCTCTAATATTTCATAAAAATATATGTGTGTATGTTTGTACGTATGTATGTGTGTGTGTGTGTAAACTAAAAAATCCTATTTTTGGTTGAGACAAGTAGAATCATCGTCAAACCACTCAATCTTTGTGTGGTACCAAGCATCCTTCTAAAGTGCAAGTCTAGTGCATGTTTATTATTCATGACATTTCTCCACCAAGTTGAACCGGGAATGATGTGTTTTCTATCTTGGATTGACTTGGTTTATCCAAGATTCTCACAATACTTTTGATATAGAAACTCAAGGACTCATGCCGCTTTAAATCCACTTATCTATTTCTAGATCATGGTATTTCACCACCATGTTACTGAAAAATGTAAATGAACATATATGCTCAAAATCCACTATATATTTGTATACATTATATTATAATGTACAAATGTGGAAACGTCTGATAGCATTTCCCATGAGAAAGCTTTGATTTAGAGTTTTGAGTCTCCTTTCCACGTTAGACCTCTGAATGTTACATTACCCTTTTTCCAGCTTACACATGTGATGTATGGATTTATTCATCACCATGTCGCATGTCTACTCATGTGATGTCTCAATTCTTGCCTATCTTTGTGCTTATCAGAAACCTCCATAATGAATCATCTACTCTTAGATGATTTCCAATTAGCTAATTTATGACCCTTAAAATTCAATTCCCTCTTTCACTTTCAACCTTGTCAAAGTAGGGTTTGGAAGAAATGCATTTTCTATTTGTTCTTCCTTTTTCTTCCTTCTCTTCTTCTAGTAGATAATGGAGATTGATGATAGAAATTATACTTTTTGAGCATTGATTTATACAAAACAGAGAGTTTCCATTGTGAATGCATGTATTTATTTCTCTTTTATGCACCAGCTTCAACTTCTTCTCGCAAGCTATGATGGATTACGATAATTAAATTTCTTGTACATATGTGCTCGGATAGTTTTTAAAAGACATTCTGGATAGCGATTCCTAATACTCCTGTACAATGCAGGTAATGTACTAGTTGAGGAGAAAACATTTGGGTGATTTTTAACTTGATTGAAGACCACATTATATACAACCTAGATAATGTGACAGTTTCTAAATCATTTGATGAGGATTTACAACATTCGGGACCATAAAAAAGAATACACGTAAAACATTCCCTCTACTTCTTAATCAGGAGAAAATAACACAAGGATTTCCAAGCATAGTGTTATCTTGGTGTTTTCCTTGACCAACATACTTTATATGCTTCCCCCCAAACCAGTCGCATACCTTGAAAAAGATATTCACCTTTGAGAATATGCTTCAAGTCAAGAGCTATATAAGAGTACACCCTGATTCCAATGATCTCCATGGAGCATAGTATTCACATCTCTCATTCACCTATATAGCAAGAACGGGATTTAAAATTTCTCTTGACCTAAAAAAGTGGATCTTTTACTTGAACCTTACTATGGATCTTTTTGCAATGCACTTGATAAGATAGATGTTTGAAAACGTATAGAAGCAATAATGTTGGTGATCTAGAAAGCATCCATGGCCCGTTCATTTTACTTCTTTGTGTTTTTCGGCATCCATATGCATAGCAAAAATGTGTGGTGTTGGTGCATCCACGACATCCCTTTAAAATTACTCCCTTTGTTGATTTTTGGATACCTCTTTTCATGGAATGAGGAGTATGTATATATTCCTTCTTCCTTTCTTGTAATAGGCCCTGTAACACAAAAAAAGTGAGGAATTAGCTTATGCTTGTGAGACATAAACATGTTCAACTCTTCGATCTGCACAATATTGTTAGAGATGAGCTAGATCCAGATCCACCTCCAAGTATCACTTTTGAGCCTTCCAACTTAAGAAATTCTAAAGAGAGAATAAAATCAAGACATTTTTTTACAATGAACTAAATGTAGAGCCTTAAACAAAAGATCATTCACAAATATCTCACAAAGACACTTTTATTCTCTTATGGTTGTAGTACCTTTCTCTCTTGCAACATTTCTCTTAATTCTTTCATCTTCACGTTCAATTTCCAACTAGTAAACATGATGAAGATAAGGCTAAGAGAGAGAATATAAAAGCTCTCACTCTCCTAAATTTTTCCTACATGCATAAACCTACCTAATTATTTAATCTAAACATTATCCCCACAATGTGAGCTGAAAAATTTGAACTGAATTATTTCACTATCGAAAGGCATATATCATAGATAGATAGGTAGATAGATAAATAGATAGATAGAAAGAAAGATAGATAGATAGATAGATAGCTAGATAGGTAGATAGATAGATAGATAGATAGATAGATAGATAGATAGATAGATAGATAGATAGATAGATAGATAAATACATTAGAAATATCAAGTCTTTTGTTATCATTTCAATACCAGTCCTCGATAAATTATGCCATGCCATCATCATCATCATCATCACAAAAATCTTGTAGTCTATCTTCTTTTGAACATAGTTCATTAAATATTGTATATTCTACAAGATCACTTTTTCTTAGCCTAGTCATTGATGCTTCATATAAATGAGGTCCTACTAGCAACTTTCAATGGTGTGCTAGAAGATCATCAACATCATACATTGGAATATACATGCATAAATAAAAATCATTACAATTCCATACATGAATGAAAACTAAACTTTCAAAACAACTTTAATATGTAAGTTAATTTTAAAAGGGTTTTAATTAAATAGATTTTTCATTGCAACACAAGATAGGTGGACAAAAAGTTTTCATTGCTCTCTAAAAGTTTCTTTTGAAGGACTATGCAATCCAAAATTCACTAATAATTCATCACCATCACATAATGGAGTAAGAGCATTGTCAACTATGTACCTTGCTACATCTCTACTTATGTATGGTGACTCATGACTATATTCATTCTCTTCAAATGTGCAATTAGTCATTGAACCATTATATCTGAGAATACTATTTAAAAAACTTGCTACATTTCTAGGTGTCCTCCATCACTATATAATGTTTATTTTTCTACATGTGTAATCCCTATACTAGCAAGAGAAGCCACATTTAGGCAAATTTCATAAGTACTCATGCTTTGAACATGTGTAAGTTGATCCCGATCTCCCCATCTATATATAGGACCACAAATCATATAAGAGTGAATTCACAATTTCGAGGCACATAAAAATCCGCTACAATAAAGAGAGCATGACCAAAACTAGAGATAGTGGAAGAGCAATCATATAGTGTAATAGGCATCTTTTCTAGTGAAATAATTCATTCTAAACTTTCTGAATTTCTTTGTGGGGATAATGCTTGGAATGAATAATTAGGTAATTTTATACATGTAGGAAAAATTTTGGGTTGACAAGTTTCATATTCTCTCTCTAGACCTTATTTGCATCATGTTTTCTAGTCAAATTTTGAAGGTGAAGATGAAAGAATTAGGAAAAACTCTATATGCGAGAAAGGTACAGCAAGTATAGGGGAATAAAAGTGCCTAAGTGAAATTTTTGTAAATCATGTTTTAACTACCTCGTTCAGGATCCTACATCTGGTTCATTGTGAGAAACTGCCTTGATTTTTCTCTCTAGAATTTTGAAACTTGCAGGGCTCAAAAGTGGCATTTGGAGGTGGATTTGGACCTCAGACATCACTAACGCTATTTTGCAGATCGCAAAATTGAATAAAAGTGTTCCTCACAAGCTTAAGCTAATTCCTCACTGTTTTTGAGTTACAGGGCTTTGAAAAGTGCTATTTTCCAACACTTTAAAAAAACGAGGACTTATCTAATTCTATTCGCTATCAAGTTAAGGGATCTAGATGCATTGATTTTGTTGATGCTATTGCAATGAGCGAGAACTTTGAGAAGATGGAGAAGTTAAATTTGCAGAAGGCAAATAGAAGTAGATTCATTGCAACGGGACATAGGCCACAAAGACGTGTTGCAATGAACATGAACAATTCAAAGAAGACTTCATCTTCAAATAAGTAAGGCAATAATCCTGCACACGTGGAAAATCAAAGGACGCATCAACCAATCCAGTGGCAAGAAGACCATGAATTTATTGAGATGGAAAAAGGAGTTGGTCTATGTTTTTGTTGGGGAGAGCAAGGGCATTAGACATATGAGTGCCTGAATAAGGCAGTCTTTTGACCCGCACAATCAAAAGCGATAAACATCATCAAGGAGGGTACAATTATTAAGGAAGCGGATGATGGAGGTAAGTACCCTGACTCTACTTTACTTGCATGGCAGTTAGTTCATTTCCAAAGGCTTTTGTAATCACGATTTAGGGTATGATTTTTGCCCAGAAAACCAAATTTTTGACCGATTTAGGTAGTACCCATTGTTTTCTATCTTTCAAATTCGTACAGAATCTAGGGATAGACCTAAATATGCAGATAACGAGACCTGTAGATATGGCCAATGGACGATTACACTACACGAAAGCATATGTTGAAAAACTTGAATTTACTCTTTTTGATAGGTGCTTTTGTGGAAGATTCCATGTAATTGAGATGAAAAGAGTGAGGTAATCATAGGCATATATTGGTTCGTTAAAATTCTACGATAATTAATTATGAACGTCAAAGAACGATGACTTTAAAGTTAGATGATGAATCTATTCATATTCTAGGTGATGCATATAATCCTAAATCTATTCTTATTTCTTCTATGCAGATAATTAGAGGTATACGTGATGGCTATACAAGATTTGTATGTTGGAAGACAATGTCCTCATTGGTCCAACAATTAGCTTCATAAGAAGCTTTCTCCAAGTTTTCTAGGCGGGCGCAGTCTCTCCATATAGATTTTATTCTATATTTCTTCAACAGGTCGACGTGGGCGGAGTGGTCTAGATTAAAACTCAAACGGCGTTCGCTGATCCACCTGAGTTCAAGTCTTGGCGCTGTTCGCGATATAATTTTGCTTTTAGGAAACACATACGGACGAAAGTTTTTTCGTAGATTTATTCGATAAGCTTTTCTTTAGCGACTGTAGCTTTTAGTACAGCTTTTCATGGATACTCAACAACTATATAAACAAGGCCTTGGCTCCTTGTATAATCACTCACTCAAAGATCTAGAGCTTGGAGATCTTCTTGAAGACCGAGTGTTCTCACACTCTTGAAGGAGGTGAAGTTGTGGTGAAGGAGAGGCTACTCTCATTGCAGCAGGAAGTCTTCTATGAGGTGGTTGTAACTATCTTTTGTGAGTTAACCTTGTGGTTGATTTACAATTTCGTTACACTATTTTGTTAGCTTCGATGCTTCATTCTCTTCACACACACTTAGATTATTTCGACATAATCTAAATTTTGTATCATCATCTTCTTATTCTTCCATTAGTGAGTGCACCACTTTATATGGTTGAGTAGTACTCCCATGTTGTAATTTGGACATCTATTATTTTTAGTGAAGTAAGCATCCAGCGTACGTTCCCTATCCTTGTCTCAAGATCTCTTTCTTTCTCTATCTCACTTATCATCTTGTCAATTAAGTTGTGTATGCTCAAGAGGTTTTAGTATTGGAACGATCCTGGGGCCCCAAATTCCAACACTTGGTATCAGAGCTACATAATTGACATACACACTTAAGATAAGATGAGTGAGATTAGAATTGAGATTGAAGACAAGTTGGATGGATCTTCTAATTATCCCATGTGGAGTTTCATGATGATGAACTTGTTAGTGACAAAGGATTTATGGAGTATCGTCAATGGATCCTTAACAAGACCAAGACGAGAAGGCGAAGAAGGGTCTACAGAAGCTTCAAGAGGTACTGGAATTGCTATTACAGAACCAACAGAAGAAGAGGTAACCACTTCGACATCCAGAGTCACTGCTAGGTCTTTACCTAGAGTTCCTCCTACTGAAGATCAGGCAAGATGGGATGCTAGAGATGCTTTAGCACTTTCATTCATAGCAATGAGTATCAAAAAGCATATTCTACCACAGATCACATCTTGCAGAAGTTCTAGTCAAGCTTGGTTAAAGCTCGAGAATCTTTTTCAGAGCAGAAATCCTGCTAGAAAAGCTCACTTGAGGAGACAACTAGCAAATACAAGGATGAAAGCTGGTGAGTCAATTCAAACCCACATTACGAGACTCGTTGACTTAAGAGATCAACTTCTAAATGTAGGAGTTGAGATATCAGATGAAGAAATGGTAAATACACTGATTAATTCACTTCCTATTTCATATCGATCTTTCATAACCACTCTTACCCTTACCACAAGAGATAGAGAGGTTACATTTGAAGAGTTAGAGTTCTTGTTGCTTCAAGATGAAGATCAGTTGAAGGGAATGGAAGAGAATGAAGAAGCACTTTCATCTTCATCAAAGGGTAAGAGGAAGAAGGATAAGAAGAAGGAACAAAAATCCAAGAAGGAAAGTAGGTCCCTCTCACCTTCTACTTCAGATTCTGTATCTACGACATCTAAAGAGAATTCTTCTAAGAAGAAGGTAAAAATATGTTCTTTCTGTAAGAAACGTGGACATATTCAGTCAGAATGTTATAAAAGGATTGCAGCAGAAAAGAAAAAGGCATCAGGTAATGTTGCAGAAGATGAAAGGGAAATCTCAAGGTGATTCTTATGCCTGTATCACCATTGAGGAAGTAGCTTTTGATCAAGCAGCTTTACAAGTTCTTTCAGCAAGTCCTTGGATATTCGACTCAGGTGCTACTAAGCATATGACAGGTTGCAAAGATGTATTTTCTTCTCTTTCCTATTCTTCAGGTAGAAGAGTTACTATTGCAGATGGCAATGATTTGGATGTTGTGGGAATAGGTACACTAACCCTAAAGTCAAGAGAAGGTGGTGTTTTTCAAATTTCAGAAGTCCTTTATGTACCTGAAATGAAGAAGAATCTGCTATCTATATCTGCATTTTTAAGTGATGGTTTTAAAGTTGTATTTGAGAACGATCTTTGTAAGATCTTATCACATAAAGAAGACAAGTGTCTTTTGCAAGGTACGCATAAAGGAGGGGTCTTTGTTTTGTCAAAAATCAGTCAAGCATATGCAATCAAATCTTCGTCACCGGTGGAAGATATGAAGCTATGGCATGAAAAATTTGGACATATCAGTTTTGGAGCTCTCAAGAATATCAAAGATAGAGGTATGGTTGAGAGTTTACCCTCATTCAAGCTACCTGATGATTAAGATATATGTGAAGGTTGTCTTGAAGGTAAGATGCATAAACTACCTTTCAAGAAACATGGTCATATTACAGCTACCAAGAAATTGCAGATTATTCATTCAGATGTGAATGGACCTATGAGAGCAGATTCTATTCAGGGTTTCAAGTATTTTGTCCTATTTGTGGATGATTTTACCAGATACTCATGGATCTATGGTCTTAAGTCGAAGTCAGAAGTCTTTCCTATGTTAAAGAAGTTTGTAGCTATGGTTGAAAATGAAAGTCAGGAAACCGTCCAGATTCTCAGAAGTGATAGAGGTGGAGAATACTTATCAAAAGAGTTCTAGACATTTCTCGATGAGAAAGGTATTACTCGACACCTTACTATTGCTTATACTCCTCAGCAAAATGGTGTTGCAGAAAGAAAGAATAGAGTGCTTGTTGAAATGATGCCGAGCATGATGGCATCCAAGAGGCTTTCACCAAAGTTCTGGTTTGATGCAATACATACAGCTAATCACATTTTGAACAGGTCATCTATAAAAGCTTTAAAGGTAATCACACCGTATGAGGCTTATTATGGTAGAAAACCTAATGTGAGTTACTTCAAAGTGTTTGGATCACTTTCTTATGTACATGTTGAGAAAAAGGACCGAGGCAAACTAGATGTAAAGGCAAAGAAAGCTGTTTTTATTGGATATCCTATTGAAAGCAAAGGATACAGGTTTTATGTTCCAGAAACAGGTGAAGTTATTCTTTCACGTAATGCTTATATTGTTGAAGATAAGGTTTATGATAAAGAAGCAGAAATTCCGGAGTTCATTAGTGAAAATGACTATGGAATTTTTAGAAAGATTCTGGATGTAGATGTTCAGCCATATCAGGAGGGAGTTAAACCTCAAATTCCTAGTATTCAAGAAAAAATTGAAGAAAGAGGAATTTCACAATCTTCTACAGAGTCAGTTCCACAAGAAAATTTGGTTCTAGAAATGGAAGAAGTTAAAGTTCCAGAAAGTCCTAGTACATCGACAGGACAAGTTCCAGAAACTGTGGAAGCTGAAAGTTCAGAAAGAGTTTCACCACTATTCAAGGATACACCTACGTGGTTATATCAGACTTGGAAAGACAGTGGTATAAAGACTTTTACTGGAAGAACAAGGAGTCAGACTAGACAACAACAACAAGATCATGTAAGAACAAGAAGTCAAACTAGACAGCAAAAAGATCATGTAAGTTTTGCTGAAGACTTTGAGATTCATGATATTTTGGCACTTACGACTGTTGAAGATGAACCTGCGTGTGTTAAAGATGCACTTAACATTCCTATTTGGAAAAAAGCTATGCAAGAAGAGATTGATTCTATTCATAAGATTCAAACTTGGCAGCTATGTGAGTTACCAGAAGGAAAGAAGGCTATAGGTGTAAAATGGATCTTAAAAATCAAAAGGAAAGCAGATGGTACTATTGATAGATACAAGGCCAGGTTGGTTGTCAAAGGATATGCACAACAAAAAGGTATTGATTATGATGAGACATTTGCTCCTACGTCTAGGATGACTATTATTAGGTCAGTACTTGCTCTAGCAGCACATTTTGGTTGGCATATATATCAACTTGACATTAAGATTGCTTTTCTAAATGGTGATTTACACGAAGATGTGTATATTCAGCAGCCAGAAGGTTTTTAAGAGACAGGTAAAGAACACTTAGTGTGTAAGCTTATAAAAGCTTTGTATGGTTAAAACAGGCACCAAGAGCATGGTATGAAAAGATACATACATATCTTTTATCCATTGGTTTCCATAACTCAGATGCGGCTCCAACTCTTTATGTCAAAGCTGAAACAGGTATGATGATTATAGCAATCATTTATGTGGATGATATTATAGTCACAGGTCCCAGAGATGAAGATTTGCAGATGTTCAAAGAAGAATTGAAGCAAACATTTGATGTGAATGATTTAGGCATTCTACATTATTATCTTGGGATTCAGTTTCTATTTCGAGATGAGTGTATCTACATGACACAACAGAAGTACATTGAGAAACTTTTGGAAAGGTTTCAGATGAGTGATTCTAAACCTATGCAAACACCTATAGATCAGAACACGTCTTTACAAATGGTAGCAGATGCAGAACCATTTGATGCTACTCTATATAGTCAAGCAGTTGGTTGCTTGATTTATCTTTGTAATACACGTCCTGATATACAGTTTGCAGTTTCTCAAGTATCAAGGTTCATGCAGAATCCGACAGTGTTACATTGGAAAGCAGTAAAGCGGATCTTTCATTATTTGAAGGGAACTTCAAATTATGCTATGGTATTTTCGAAATCTACACATTTGTTACTAAAAGGATTTTCAGATTCTGATTGGGCAGGTGATAGAGACACAAGAAGAAGTACTAGTGGATTTTGTTTTTATCTTGGAGATTGTCTTATCTCATGGTTTTCAAAAAGACAACCCACTATTGCCACTTCATCGTGTGAAGCTGAATATCGTGCAGCATTTACAGCTACTCTAGAGTCAGTATGGTTGCAGAAGATTTTCAGTTATCTTGATGTAAGAGTACATCAACCCATTCAGATATTTTCAGATAGCCAAAGTGCTATAGCTATACCTAAAAATCCAGTGCATCATGCAAGGACAAAGCATATAGAGGTACACTACCACTATATTCGAGAGCAGATAGCTAAGAAGCACATTGAGCTAGTTTATGTTCCTTCTAGTGAGAATGTTGCAGATATTTTTACCAAAGCATTGACTAGAGATAGTCATGAGAAGATTTGGAGGTTACTGAATCTTGTACCAATATAACATTGAAGGAGGGATTGTTGGAAGACAATGTCCTCATTGGTCCAACAATTAGCTTCATAAGAAGCTTTCTCCAAGTTTTCCAGGCGGGCGTAGTCTTTGCATATAGATTTTATTCTATATTTCTTCAACAGGTCGACGTGGGCGGAGTGGTCTAGATTAAAACTCAAACGGCGTTCGCTGATCCACCTGAGTTCAAGTCTTGGCGCCGTTCGCGATATAATTTTGCTTTTAGGAAACGCATACGGACGGAAGTTTTTTCGTAGATTTATTCGATAAGCTTTTCTTTAGCGATCGTAGCTTTTAGTACAGCTTTTCATGGATACTCAACAACTATATAAACAAGGCCTTGGCTCCTTGTATAATCACTCACTCAAAGATCTAGAGCTTGGAGATCTTCTTGAAGACAGAGTGTTCTCACACTCTTGAAGGAGGTGAAGTTGTGGTGAAGGAGAGGCTACTCTCATTGCAGGAGGAAGTCTTCTACGAGGTGGTTGTAACTATCTTTTGTGAGTTAACCTTGTGGTTGATTTACAATTTCGTTACACTATTTTGTTAGCTTCGATACTTCATTCTCTTCACACACACTTAGATTATTTCTACATAATCTAAATTTTGTATCATCATCTTCTTATTCTTCCATTAGTGAGTGCACCACTTTATATGGTTGAGTAGTACTCCCATGTTGTAATTTGGACATCTATTATTTTTAGTGAAGTAAGCATCCTGCTTACGTTCCGTATCCTTGTCTCAAAATCTCTTTCTTTCTCTATCTCACTTATCATCTTGTCAATTAAGTTGTGTATGCTCAAGAGGTTTTAGAATTGGAACGATCCTGGGGCCCCAAATTCCAACACTTGGTATCAGAGCTACATAATTGACATACACACTTAAGATAAGATGAGTGAGATTAGAATTGAGATTGAAGAAAAGTTGGATGGATCTTCTAATTATCCCATGTGGAGTTTCATGATGATGAACTTGTTAGTGACAAAGGATTTATGGAGTATCGTCAATGGATCCTTAACAAGACCAAGACGAGAAGGCGAAGAAGGGTCTACAGAAGCTTCAAGAGGTACTGGAATTGCTATTACAGAACCAACAGAAGAAGAGGTAACCACTTCGACATCCAGAGTCACTGCTAGGTCTTTACCTAGAGTTCCTCCTACTGAAGATCAGGCAAGATGGGATGCTAGAGATGCTTTAGCACTTTCATTCATAGCAATGAGTGTCAAAAAGCATATTCTACCACAGATCAGATCTTGTAGAAGTTCTAGTCAAGCTTGGTTAAAGCTTGAGAATCTTTTTCAGATCAGAAATCCTGCTAGAAAAGCTCACTTGAGGAGACAACTAGCAAATACAAGGATGAAAGCTGGTGAGTCAATTCAAACCCACATTACGAGACTCGTTGAATTAAGAGATCAACTTCTAAATGTAGGAGTTGAGATATCAGATGAAGAAATGGTAAATACACTGATTAATTCACTTCCTATTTCATATCGATCTTTCATAACCACTCTTACCCTTACCACAAGAGATAGAGAGGTTACATTTGAAGAGTTAGAGTTCTTGTTGCTTCAAGATGAAGATCAGTTGAAGGGAATGGAAGAGAATGAAGAAGCACTTTCATCTTCATCAAAGGGTAAGAAGAAGAAGGATAAGAAGAAGGAACAAAAATCCAAGAAGGAAAGTAGGTCCCTCTCACCTTCTACTTCAGATTCTGTATCTACGACATCTAAAGAGAATTCTTCTAAGAAGAAGGTAAAAATATGTTCTTTCTGTAAGAAACGTGGACATATTCAGTCAGAATGTTATAAAAGGATTGCAGCAGAAAAGAAAAAGGCATCAGGTAATGTTGCAGAAGATGATAAAAAAGGGAAATCTCAAGGTGATTCTTATGCCTGTATCACCATTGAGGAAGTAGCTTTTGATCAAGCAGCTTTACAAGTTCTTTCAGGAAGTCCTTGGATATTCGACTCAGGTGCTACTAAGCATATGACAGGTTGCAAAGATGTATTTTCTTCTCTTTCCTATTCTTCAGGTAGAAGAGTTACTATTGCAGATGGCAATGATTTGGATGTTGTGGGAATAGGTACAGTAACCCTAAAGTCAAGAGAAGGTGGTGTTTTTCAAATTTCAGAAGTCCTTTATGTACCTGAAATGAAGAAGAATTTGCTATCTATATCTGCATTTTTAAGTGATGGTTTTAAAGTTGTATTTGAGAACGATCTTTGTAAGATCTTATCACATAAAGAAGACAAGTGTCTTTTGCAAGGTACGCATAAAGGAGGGGTCTTTTTTTTGTCAAAAATCAGTCAAGCATATGCAGTCAAATCTTCGTCACCGGTGGAAGATATGAAGCTATGGCATGAAAAATTTGGACATATCAGTTTTGGAGCTCTCAAGAATATCAAAGATAGAGGTATGGTTGAGATATTACCCTCATTCAAGCTACCTGATGATTCAGATATATGTGAAGGTTGTCTTGAAGGTAAGATGCATAAACTACCTTTCAAGAAACATGTTCATATTACAGCTACCAAGAAATTGCAGATTATTCATTCAGATGTGAATGGACCTATGAGAGCAGATTCTATTCAGGGTTTCAGGTATTTTGTCCTATTTGTGGATGATTTTACAAGATACTCATGGATCTATGGTCTTAAGTCGAAGTCAGAAGTCTTTCCTATGTTCAAGAAGTTTGTAGCTATGGTTGAAAATGAAAGTCAGGAAACCGTCCAGATTCTCAGAAGTGATAGAGGTGGAGAATACTTGTCAAAAGAGTTCCAGACATTTCTCGATGAGAAAGGTATTACTTGACACCTTACTATTGCTTATACTCCTCAGCAAAATGGTGTTGCAGAAAGAAAGAATAGAGTGCTTGTTGAAATGATGCGGAGCATGATGGCATCCAAGAGGCTTTCACCAAAATTCTGGTTTGATGCAATACATACAGCTAATCACATTTTGAACAGGTCATCTACAAAAGCTTTAAAGGTAATCACACCGTATGAGGCTTATTATGGTAGAAAACCTAATGTGAGTTACTTCAAAGTGTTTGGATCACTTTCTTATGTACATGTTGAGAAAAAGGACCGAGGCAAACTAGATGTAGAGGCAAAGAAAGCTGTTTTTATTGGGTATCCTGTTGAAAGCAAAGGATACAGGTTTTATGTTCCAGAAACAGGTGAAGTTATTCTTTCACGTAATGCTTATATTGTTGAAGATAAGGTTTATGATAAAGAAGCAGAAATTCCGGAGTTCATTAGTGAAAATGACTATGGAATTTTTAGAAAGATTCTGGATGTAGATGTTCAGCCATATCAGGAGGGAGTTAAACCTCAAATTCCTAGTATTCAAGAAAAAATTGAAGAAAGAGGAATTTCACAATCTTCTACAGAGTCAGTTCCACAAGAAACTTTGGTTCTAGAAATGGAAGAAGTTAAAGTTCCAGAAAGTCCTAGTACATCGACAGGACAAGTTCCAGAACCTGTGGAAGCTGAAAGTTCAGAAAGATTTTCACCACTATTCAAGGATACACCTACGTGGTTATATCAGACTTGGAAAGACAGTGGTATAAAGACTTTTACTGGAAGAAAAAGGAGTCAGACTAGACAACAACAACAAGATCATGTAAGAACAAGAAGTCAAACTAGACAGCAAAAAGATCATGTAAGTTTTGCTGAAGACTTTGAGATTCATGATATTTTGGCACTTACAACTGTTGAAGATGAACCTGCGTGTGTTAAAGATGCACTTAACATTCCTATTTGGAAAAAAGCTATGCAAGAAGAGATTGATTCTATTCATAAGATTCAAACTTGGCAGCTATGTGAGTTACCAGAAGGAAAGAAGGCTATAGGTGTAAAATGGATCTTTAAAATCAAAAGGAAAGCAGATGGTACTATTGATAGATACAAGGCCAGGTTAGTTGTCAAAGGATATGCACAACAAAAAGGTATTGATTATGATGAGACATTTGCTCCTACGTCTAGGATGCCTATTATTAGGTCAGTACTTGCTCTAGCAGCACATTTTGGTTGGCATATATATCAACTTGACATTAAGACTGCTTTTCTAAATGGTGATTTACACGAAGATGTGTATATTCAGCAGCCAGAAGGTTTTGAAGAGACAGGTAAAGAACACTTAGTGTGTAAGCTTATAAAAGCTTTGTATGGTTTAAAACAGGGACCTAGAGCATGGTATGAAAAGATACATACATATCTTTTATCCATTGGTTTCCATAACTCAGATGCGGCTCCAACTCTTTATGTCAAAGCTGAAACAGGTATGATGATTATAGCAATCATTGATGTGGATGATATTATAGTCACAGGTCCCAGAGATGAAGATTTGCAGATGTTCAAAGAAGAATTGAAGCAAACATTTGATGTGAATGATTTAGGCATTCTACATTATTATCTTGGGATTCAGTTTCTGTTTCGAGATGAGTGTATCTACATGACACAACAGAAGTACATTGAGAAACTTTTGGAAAGGTTTCAGATGGGTGATTCTAAACCTATGCAAACACCTATAGATCAGAACACATCTTTACAAATGGTAGCAGATGCAGAACCATTTGATGCTACTCTATATAGTCAAGCAGTTGGTTGCTTGATTTATCTTTGTAATACACGTCCTGATATACAATTTGCAGTTTCTCAAGTATCAAGGTTCATGCAGAATCCGACAGTGTTACATTGGAAAGCAGTAAAGCGGATCTTTCATTATTTGAAGGGAACTTCAAATTATGCTATGGTATTTTCGAAATCTACACATTTGTTACTAAAAGGATTTTCAGATTCTGATTGGGCAGGTGATAGAGACACAAGAAGAAGTACTAGTGGATTTTGTTTTTATCTTGGAGATTGTCTTATCTCATGGTTTTCAAAAAGACAACCCACTATTGCCACTTCATCGTGTGAAGCTGAATATCGTGCATCATTTACAGCTACTCTAGAGTCAGTATGGTTGCAGAAGATTTTCAGTTATCTTGATGTAAGAGTACATCAACCCATTCAGATATTTTCAGATAGCCAAAGTGCTATAGCTATACCTAAAAATCCAGTGCATCATGCAAGGACAAAGCATATAGAGGTACACTACCACTATATTCGAGAGCAGATAGGTAAGAAGCACATTGAGCTAGTTTATGTTCCTTCTAGTGAGAATGTTGCAGATATTTTTACCAAAGCATTGACTAGAGATAGTCATGAGAAGATTTGGAGGTTACTGAATCTTGTACCAATATGACATTGAAGGAGGGATTGTTGGAAGACAATGTCCTCATTGGTCCAACAATTAGCTTTATAAGAAGCTTTCTCCAAGTTTTCCAGGCGGGCGTAGTCTCTGCATATAGATTTTATTCTATATTTCTTCAACAGGTCGACGTGGGCGGAGTGGTCTAGATTAAAACTCAAACGGCGTTCGCTGATCCACCTGAGTTCAAGTCTTGGCGCCGTTCGCGATATAATTTTGCTTTTAGGAAACGCATACGGACGGAAGTTTTTTCGTAGATTTATTCGATAAGCTTTTCTTTAGCGATCGTAGCTTTTAGTACATCTTTTCATGGATACTCAACAACTATATAAACAAGGCCTTGGCTCCTTGTATAATCACTCACTCAGAGATCTAGAGCTTGGAGATCTTCTTGAAGACAGAGTGTTCTCACACTCTTGAAGGAGGTGAAGTTGTGGTGAAGGAGAGGCTACTCTCATTGCAGCAGGAAGTCTTCTACGAGGTGGTTGTAACTATCTTTTGTGAGTTAACCTTGTGGTTGATTTACAATTTCGTTACACTATTTTGTTAGCTTCGATGCTTCATTCTCTTCACACACACTTAGATTATTTTGACATAATCTAAATTTTGTATCATCATCTTCTTATTCTTCCATTAGTGAGTGCACCACTTTATATGGTTGAGTAGTACTCCCATGTTGTAATTTGGACATCTATTATTTTTAGTGAAGTAAGCATCCAGCTTACGTTCCCTATCCTTGTCTCAAGATCTCTTTCTTTCTCTATCTCACTTATCATCTTGTCAATTAAGTTGTGTATGCTCAAGAGGTTTTAGTATTGGAACGATCCTAGGGCCCCAAATTCCAACATTGTAGTGTATGTGAACAATCTGCATGAGGAAGGTAATGATGAAGGTATTCCACATTATGTAGAAAATCTCTTAAAAGAATATGCCGATGTATTTCCAGAAGACTTGTCTAATATACCTCCACCTAGGCCGATTGACCATGCCCTTGACCTATATTCAGGGGTGAACCATATTGTAGAGCACCCTATAGATTTAACATTGATGAATTAAAGGAGCTTGAGATACAATTATATGAGCTTTTCAAGAAAGGCTTGATAAGACCGAGTGTCTCACCTTAGGGTGCACCTATTTAATTTCAGAAGAAGAAGGACAACTCTTATAGATTATGCATCGACTATAGGGGGTTGAATAAAAGAACAATTAAGAATAAGTATCCACTTCCTCGGATAGATGACTTATTAGGTCATTTAAATGGAGCAATTGTATTCACCAATATTGACTTAAGATCTGGATATCACCAAATAATGATCAAAACAGAGGATATCCCTAAGACAACTTTTCGAACACAATATGGTCACTTTGAGTTTACGGTTCTACCTTTTGGATTGACAAATGCTCCTGCCACATTTATGTGCTTGATGAATAATATTTTTGCAAGATTACCTAGATGAATTCAGCTTAGTATTTCTGGATGATATATTTGTATACCCTAAAGATGATTCTGAGCATGCGATACATCTCAAGAAGACTTTGCAAACTCTTAGAGAACACAAATTGTAGGGAAAGAAGAGTAAGAGTTTCTTTGCTAAGGATAAACTTGTGTATCTAGGAAGAGTAATATCAAAAGAAGGAATCCTTATAGATGAAGATAAAGTAAAAACAATAGTTGACTGGCTGATTCCTAAGATTGTAAGGGATGTTAGAAGTTTTCTTGGGTTGGCACAATATGAAAGAGAACATTTTAAGGATTTCTCTAAGATAGCTACTCCCCTCACAGAATTGAACAAAAAGAATATAGGATTTGCGTGGAGTGATGCTTATCAAAAATCATTTGAAAGATTGAAACAAAAATTCGTTGAAAATTGTGTTTTGAAAATATGAGAAATAGGAAAGCCTTTTGTGGCTGCATATGATGCAAGTGGTATTCAAGTAGGATGTGTTCTTTCAGAGAATGGAAGGGTGGTCGCATATGAGTCCAAAAAACTAAGCAAACATGAACTTAACTATCCTACTCATGATTTAGAAATGCTTGTTGTTGTGCATGCACTTAAGCATTGGAGACATCTATTGTTAGGGGTTAAGTTTGAATTCAAAACAGATCATCAGAGTTTAAAATATATCTTCACACAACCATTTCTTAACAACACGTAGAAGTGTTGGATTGAATTATTAAGTGAGTATGATTTTGACATTAAGTATCTGGTTTGTAAGGAAGACAAGGTTGCAAATGCATTGAGTCGGATACCTTTGTGTAATCTTGTTTCTATAATAAAGTCTAATTTTCTCAATCAAATTCAAGAAGAGATAAAATAGGATCCTTATTATGCACCTATTTTGAATGCTTTGAATGCGAATAGAGGATCGATGTATGAGGAAAAATTTCATTTGCAGAATGGAACATTGTATTGTAACAATCGGCTATGTATATCTTCTGAATCTCCATTAAAAGTCAAAATTTTGCATGATTGTCATGATGCACCTTTTTTTGCACATCCAGGTTATTCAAGAACCTATGTTAAAAAAAAGTATTCTTACTTTTGGCATGTATAAGGGAGACATTAGAAAATATGTTAGTGAATGTTTAAAGTGCCAACAGGTGAAGTCTAAGTTTAAGAGGATGCCTGGAATGCTTCAACCTTTGGATGTTCCAGATCAGAAGTGGGACTACATTTCTATGGACTTTATCACTAAGCTACCCATGACTAGAAGTAAGCATGATACCATATTTATTGTAGTCGATCGACTTACCAAGATGACGCATTTCTTTCCTATGAAAAAGACTGATACTGTTGTGAATGTTGCAAAAATCTTTGTGAAAGAACTTTTTCGATTGCATGGAATGCCTAAAAGCATAATTTTTGATAGAGACTCTAGATTTACGTCAAACATCTGGAAAGTGACATTTGAATCGATTGGAACTCAACTTCTTATGAGTAGAGCTTTCCATCCACAAACTGATCGGGAAACTGAGAGGGTTAACAGGGTAGTTAAAGATATGTTGTGTATGTATGTGAATGAAAAGCAGGATAATTGGAGTGAATATTTACCCTTGGTTGAGTTTTCATACAATAGTGCATGGCATGCATCTATAAAAGTGAATCCGTTTGAAGCTATGTATGGATATAATTATTTGACTCCACCTTCGTTTTCGGGGCTTCCAAATAAAGTAGAAGTATCCAAAGAAATGCTTGATAAGATGGATGAAGAACTTGGAAAAATTAAGAGACACATAAAAGAAGCTCAGAAAAGACAAAAGAAGTTCTATGATTTAAAGAGAAGACCACTTGAATTTCAAGTTGATGATATGGTATTTCTTAAAGTTAATCCTCACCGATCTAACTTGTTGCTAGGGAAGGATCATAGACTTTCTCCTCGATATGTAGGTTGTTTTAAAGTTTTGAAAAAGATTGGATCTCTTGCTTATTTGCTGGAATTACCTAAACATTTAAATGTGCATCCTGTGTTTCATGTTAGCTTACTTAAAAGATATGTATCTAATGTTGCTCATGTTTGGCAGGACAATTATAAGCTGAAAGATGATGACTCTTTTGAGCTTCAACCGGAAATAATATTAGATAGGAAGGAAAGATTTCTTAGAAATAGATGTATAGTACAAATATTGGTGAAATGGCACTCATACGCAATAGAAAATTTGAGTTGGGTAAATTTAGATGATTTTCTAACACATTATCCTTCTTTCCAACTCTGAGGACAGAGTTCTTAAAGGGGGGAAGAATTGTAATAGGCCTCTTTCCTAGTGAAATAATTCATTTTGAACTTTCTGAATTTCAGTATGGAGATAATATTTAGAATGAATATTTAGGTCATTTTATGCATGTAGGAAAAATTTTGGGTTCACAAATTTCATATTCTCTCTCTAGACCTTATTTGCATCATGTTTTTTAGTCAAAGTTTGAAGGTGAAGATGAAAGAATTAGGAAAAAATATGTATGAGAGAAAGGTATAGCAAGTATAGGAGAACAAAAGTGCTTGAGTGAAATTTTTGTGAATCATGTTTAAAGTACCTTGTTTAGGGTCCTACACTTAGTTCATTGTAAGAAAATGCCTTTATTTTACTCTCTCTCTCTCTAGAATTTTAAAATTTGCATGGCTCAAAAGTGGCATTTGGAGGTGGATTTGGACCTTGGAGGTCTCTAATGCTATTGTGCAGATCGTTTTTGAGTTACACGGCTTTGAAAAGTGTGGTTTTCGAACACTTAAGAAAAATGAGGGCTTATCTAATTCTATTTGAGCCCGTGATTCTGATGCTCACATGTCACCATGTCTAAATATGGATATGTTCGGATATGTCTTTTTGGTGTTTTTCTCCTATTTTTGAGAGGTAAGCTAAAGAAATAAAGCACACTACGATCCCATGGCTTTTGCGAATGTTTTCGAGAAACTCGACTTTGTTCTAAATTTGGTGGATCGCACACTTCTTTGGGGAGGGTAGCAATCAAACTCTGATATAGGGAGATCTGCAGGTCAAAACAAGGGACACACAGAAATCTCATAATTACTTTGTGATTGAGAGTGAGACTGAGAGTGAGAGTGTGATTGAGAGCGCGAGTGTGAATGCGATTGTGATAGCTCGGGGGTGGTCGGGAGGTAGAGACGTTCTTCCTTTCCTACGTCATATTTGTTTCTACTCTTTCGGATCAGATTTTCTCTTACCTTGTGCAATCTCTGCATTCTTGTCTCCAATGTTATTTTTGAGTGATCGAAAGATTGTGATTGGGGATAGATTGTGATTGAGGAAACGGTACAAGTGGTATCATAGCAGATTTAATCTCCGAGAATGATGGAAAGTCTAACATAAAAGATTTGTGAACAAGAGGAGCTTATTCAGAAGCTTCTTAGTGAATTGCACAAAGAACAACGCACAAAGCAACCAGAAGGAGCAAAAAAAATTTTTGTGGAGCTAAACGATGAAGTAGATGAACGTGCAGGAACATCTAGTGTACCTCGCGGAAAACAAAACGCAATTATGAAGATATGGAACTAGGTGATTTTTCCCTAAATCAAGTCTTCAAGAAGGCAAAGTTGAATGATTTTGATGGCAAGAAGAAGAGTGGCGAAGATCTTGAGGCATGGATTGAAGAATTGGAGGATTTTTTTGATCTTCGACAATTTAGTGAAGAGTCCAAGGCAAAAGTTGGGATCTTGCACTTGTGTGGGATGGGAAAGCTATGGTGGATTTAACATTGATGAATTAAAGGAGTTTAAGATTCAATTAGATGATCTTTTGAAGAAATTCTTGATAAGACCGAGTGTCTCACCTTGGGGTGCACCTGTTTTATTTCAGAACAAGAAGGACGGCTCTTATAGATTATGCATCGATTATAGGGGGTTGAATAAAAGAACAATTAAGAATAAGTATCCACTTCCTCATATAGATGACTTATTAGGTGAATTAAGTGGAGCAACTATATTCACTAACATTGACTTAAGATCTGGATATCACCAAATTAGGATCAAAATAGAGGATACTGCTAAGACAACTTTTCGAACCCGATATGGTCACTTTGAGTTTACAGTTCTACTTTTTGGATTCACAAATGCTCCTGGCACATTTATGTGTTTGATCAATGATATTTTTCATGGTTACCTAGATGAATTCATCTGAGTATTTCTTGGTGATATATTTGTATACTCTAAAGATGATTCTGAGCATGCGGTACATCTCAAGAAGACTTTGCAAACTCTTAGAGAACACAAATTGTATGGGAAAAAGAGTAAGTGGTTCTTTGCTAAGGATAAACTTGTGTATTTAGGAAGAGTAATATCGAAAGAAGGAATCCTTATATATGAAGATAAAGTAAAACCAATAGTTGATTGGCTGATTCCTAAGGCTGTAAGGGATGTTAGAAGTTTTCTTGGGTTCCCACAATATGAAAGAGCACATATTAAGGATTTCTCTAAGATAGCAACTCCCCTCACAGAATTGACTAAAAAGAATATAGGATTTGTGTGGAGTGATGTTTGTCGAAAATCATTTGAAAATTAAAACAAAAAGTCATTGAAAATTGTGTTTTGAAAATATCAGAAATGGGAAAGCCTTTTGTGGTTGCATGTGATGCAAGTGGTAGTCAAATAGGATGTGTTCTTTCACAGGATGGAAGGGTGGTCGCATATGAGTCGAGAAAACTAAGAAAACATGAACTTAACTATCCTGGTCATGATTTAGAAATGCTTGCTGTTGTGCATGCACTTATGAATTGGACACATCTATTGTTACTGGTTAAGTTTGAATTGAAAACAAATCATCAGAGTTTAAAATACATCTTCACACAACCATTGCTTAACAACATGTAGAAGCGTTGGATTGAATTATTAAGTGAGTATGATTTTGACATTATGTATCTAGCTGGTAAGGAAAATAAGGTTGCTGATGCATTGAGTCGAAGACCTTTGTGTAATCTTGTTTCTGTAATATATTCTGATTTTCTCAATCAAATTCAAGAAGAGATAAAACAGGATCCTTTTTATGCACCTATTTTGAATGCTTTGAATGCAAATAGGGGATCGATGTATGAGGAAAAATTTCATTTACCGAATGGAACATTGTATTGTAATAATTGGCTATGCATATCTTCTGAATCTCCATTAAAAGTCAAAATATTGCATGATTGTCATGATGGACCTTTTTTTGCACATCCAGGTTATTCAAGGAACTATGTTAAAAAAAAGTATTCTTACTTTTGGTCATGTATGAAGCGAGACATTAGAGAATATGTTATTGAATGTTTAAAGTGCCAACAGGTGAAATCTAAGTCCAAGAGGATGCGTGAACTGCCTCAACCTTTGGATGTTCCAAATCACAAGTGGGTGTCTATTTCTATGGACTTTATCACTAAGCTACCTATGACTAGAAGTAAGCATGATACCATATTTGTTGTAGTCGATCGGCTTACCAAGATTACACATTTCTTTCCAATGAAAAAGACTATTACTACTTTGAATGTTGCAAGAATCTTTGTAAAAGATTTTTTTCAATTGCATGGAATGCCTAAAAGCATAATTTCTAATAGAGACTCTACATTTATGTCAAACTTTTGGAAAGCGATATTTGAATCAATTGGAACTCAACTTCGTATGAGTACATCTTTCCATCCACAATCTGATGGGGAAAACGAGAAGGTTAACAGGGTAGTTGAAGATATGTTGTGTATGTATGTGAATGAAAATCAAGATAATTGGACTGAATATTTAACCTTGGTTGAGTTTGCATACAATAGTGCATGGCATGCATCTATAAATGACTCCGTTTGAAGCTATGTACGGTTATAATTATTTGACTCCACCATCGTTTTCGCGGTTTGCAAATAAAGTAGAAGTATCCAAAGAAATGCTTGATAAGATGGATGAAGAACTTGGAAAAAATAAGAGACACATAAAAGAAGCTCAGAAAATCCAAAAGAAGTTCTATGACTTAAAGAGAAGACCACTTGAATTTCAAGTTGATGATATGGTATTTCTTAAAGTTAATCCTCACCGATCTAACTTGTTGCTAGGGAAGTATCATAGACTTTCTCCTCAATATGCAGGTCCTTTTGAAGTTTTGGAAAAAGATTGGATCTTTTGCTTATTTGCTAGAATTACCTAAACATTTAAATATGCATCCTATATTTCATGTTAGCTTACTTAAAATATATGTATCTAATGTTCCTCATGTTTTACATGACAATTATAAGTTGAAAGATGATGGCTCTTTTGAGCTTTTTAGGCGGAAAGCAACCAGAAGGACCAAAAAATTTGTTTGTGGAGCTGAACGATGAAGTAGATGAAGGTGCATAAACATCTAGTGTACCTCACGAAAAAGAAAAACGCAATTATGAAGACATGAAACCAGGTGATTTTGCCCTTAATCAAGTCTTGAAGAAGGCAAAGTTTAATGATTTTGATGGTGAGAAGAAGAGTGGTGAAGATCTTGAGGCATGGATTGAAGAATTGGAGGAATTATTTGATCTTCGACAATTTAGTGAACAATCCAAGGCAAAGGTTGGGATCCTGCCACTGCGTGGGATCCCGCAGCTATGTGGAAGTCATATATGCACACTCGAATGCATTCAGGTCCATTTCTACGGAAGGAATTTAGAGAAGAAGCTGAAAAACACTATTGTTCTCCACACTACCATATGGAGAAGAAGATGGAGTTCTACAATTTCCGACAGCACGAAAGTGATAAGCATAGCTTATCTGTTGATGAGTACAAAGAGAAGTTCCTAACGATGATGCTCTAAAGATTAAATTTATTGAAGGGCTTCATGAGGAACTTCACTATCAAGTCAAGGGATCTCGATGCATTGATTTTCTTGATGCTGTTGCGATGGCTGAGAACTTTGAGAAGATGGAGAAGTTCAATTTGCATAAGGCAAATAGAAGCAGATTCATTGCAACGGTAGATAGGCCACAAAGACCTATTGCAATGAACATGAACAATTCAAAGAAGACTCCATCTTTAAATAACCAAGGCAAGAATCCTACACAGGTGGAAAATCAAAGGAGGCATCAACGAATCTAGTGGCAACTAGGCCGTGATTTTATTGAGAGGGCAAAAAGACTTGATTTACGTCAAACTTCTCAAAAGCGACATTTGAATGAATTGGAACTAAACTTCCTATGAGTATAGCTTTCAATCCACAAAGTGATGGGGAAACAGAGAGGGTTAAGAGGGTAGTTGAAGATATGTTGCATATGTATGTGAATGAAAAGCAAGATAATTGGAGTGACTATTTACTCTTGGTTGAGTTTGCACACAATAGTGCATGGCATACATCTATAAAAATGACTCCGTTTGAAGCTATGTATGGTTATAATTGTTCTACTCCACCTTCCTTTTTGGGATTCCCAAATAAAATAGAAGTATCCAAGGAAATGCTTGATAAGGTGGATGAGGAACTTGGAAAAATTAAGAAACACATAAAAGAAGCTCAAAAAAGACAAAAGAAGTTCTATGATTTAAAGAGAAGACCACTTGAATTTCAAGTTGATGATATGGAATTTCTTAAAGTTAATCCTCAGCGATCTAACTTGTTGCTAGAGAAGGATCATAGACTTTCTCCTCGATATGGAGGTCCTTTCAAAGTTTTGAAAAAGATTGGATCTCTTGCTTATTTGCTGGAATTACCTAAACATTTAAATGTGCATCATGTATTTCATGCTAACTTACTTAAAAGATATGTATCCAATGTTGCTCATGTTTTGCAGGACAATTATAAGCTGAAAGATGATGGCTTTTTTGAGCTTAAACCGGAAATAATATTAGATAGGAAGGAAAGACTTCTTCGAAATAGATCTATAGTAGAAATTTTGGTGAAGTGGCACTCATACCGAGTAGAAGATTCGAGTTGGGTGAACTTAGATGATTTTCTAACACATTATTCTTCTTTCCAACTCTAAGGACAGAGTTCTTAAACGGGGGAAGAATGGTAATAGGCCTCTTTTCTAGTGAAATAATTCATTTTGAATGTTTTGAATTTCATTGTGGGGATAATGCTTAGAATGAATAATTAGTTCATTTTATGCATGTAGGAAAAAATTTGGCTTGACAAGTTCCATATTCTCTCTCTAGATCTTATTTGCATCATGTTTTCTAGTCAGATTTTGAAGGTGAAGATGAAAGAATTAGTAAAAACTTTGTATGAGAGAAATATAGAGCAAGTGTAGGAGAATAAAAGTGCTTGAATGAAATTTTCGTGAATCATGTTTTAAGTACCTCGTTCAGGGTTCTACATTTAGTTCATTGTAAGAAAATGCCTTCATTTTACTCTCTCTATAAAATTTTGGAACTTGCAGGGCTCAAAAAAGGCATATGAAGGTGGATTTGGACCTCGGATATCTCTAACGCTATTGTACAGATCGCATAATTGAATAAAAGTGTCTCTCATACTTAGCTTAAGCTAATTCCTCACCATTTTCGAGTTAGAGGGATTTGAAAAGTGCCGTTTTCCAACACTTAAAAAAAAGGAGGGCTTATCTAATTCTATTCGAGCCCGTGATTCTGATGCTCACATGTCGTTAAAGAAATAAAGCACACTACTATCGCATGCCTTTTTGTGAAAGTTTTGGAGAAACTCAACTTTTTTCTAGATTTGCTGGATCGCACACTTCTTTGGGGAGGGCAGCGATCAAACTCTGATATAGGAAGACCTGCACATCAAAACAAGGGACACACTAAAATCTGAGAATTATTTTGTGATTGAGAGTGAGAGTGAAAGTGAGAGTGAGAGAGTGATTGAGAGTGAGAGTGTGAATGCGATTGTGATAACTCAGGGGTGGTCCAAAGCTTTTGTCAAGAAGCTATTGTCCAAAGCTATTGTCAAGAAGCTATTGTCCAAAGCTATTGTCCAAAGCTATTTTCAAGAAGCTATTGTAACCATTGATTCACATCTATAATATCAAAATTCCTCCTTCTCTACGTCATATTTGTTTCTACTCTTCTGCATCATATTTTCTCTTACCTTGTGCAATCTGTGCGTTCTTCTGTCCATTGTTATTTTTGAGTGATTGAAAGATTGTGATTGGGGATAGATTGTGATTGAGGAAACACTACAAGTGGTATCAGAGCAGATTCAATCCTCGAGAATCATAGAAAGCCTAACACAAAAGATCCGTGAAAAAGAGGAGCTTATTCAGAAGCTTCTTAGTGAATTGCGCAAAGAACAAGGCAAGAAGCAACCAGAAGGAGCAACAAATTTGTTTGTGGAGCTGAACAATGAACTAGATGAAGGTGCAGTAACTTCTAGTGTAACTCGCAGAAAACAAAAACGCAATTATGAAGATATGGAATCACGTGAGTTTGCCCTCAATCAAGTCTTCAAGAAGGCAAAGTTGAATGATTTTGATGGCGAGAAGAAGAGTCGCGAAGATCTTGAGGCATGGATTGAAGAACTAGAGGATTTCTTTGATCTTTGACAATTTAGTGAAGAGTCCAAGGCAAAAATTGGGATCTTACACTTGCGTGGGATTGTGAAGCTATGGTGGAAGTTGTATATGCAGGCTCGAAAGCACTTTGGTCCAGTTCTATGGAAGGAATTTAGAGAACAAGCTGAAAAACGCTATTATATCTCCATACTACCATATGGAGAAGAAGATGGAGTTCTACAATTTTTAACAACACGAAAGTGATAAGCATAGATTATCTCTTGATAAGTACAAAGAGAAGCTCCTACGTCTTCATACATATGCATTAGAGGTTAGCGCTGATGCTCTAAAGAGTACATTTATTGAAGGGCTTCGTGAGAAACTTTGCCATCAAGTCAAGGGATCTGGATGCATTGATTTTCTTGATGCTGTTGCGATGGCCGAGAACTTTGAGAAGATGGAGAAATTCAATTTGTAGAAGGCAAATAGAATCAAATTCATTGCAACGGGACATAGGCCACAAAGACCTGTTGCAATGAACATGAATAATTCAAATAAGACTCCATCTTCAAATAACCAAGGCAAGAATCCTACACAGGTGGAAAATCAAAGGAGGCATCAATGAATCTAGTGGCAACAAGACCCTGATTTTATTGAGAGGGCAAAAAGACTTGGTTTGTGTTTTTGTTGCAGAGAGCAACGGCATCAGACATATGAGTGCCCAAATAAGGCAGTCTTTTGACCCGCACAATCAAAAGCGATAAACATCATCGAGGAGGGTACAATTATTGAGGAAGCGGATGATGGAAATAAGTCCCCTGACCCTACTTTTACGTTGCATGGTGGTTAGCTCTTTTCCAAAGGCTTTTGTAATCACGATTCAAGGTAGGATTTGTGGGCATAAAACCAGATTTTTAATCAATCAGGTAGTACCCATTGTTTTCTATCTTTCAAATTGTTACAGAAGTTAGGGATAGCCCTAAATATGCAAATAACTAGACCTCTAGAGATGGCCAAATGGACGATCACACTACACAAAAGGATATGTTGAAAACCTTGAATTAACTCTTTTTGATAGGTGCTTTTCTAGAAGTTTCCATGTAATTGAGATGAAATAGAGTGATGTAATCAAAGGCATGGATTGATTAGTTAAAAAACACAGACAATTAATTGTGAACAAAGAACGATCACTTTAAAGCTAGATGATGAATCTATTCATATTCTGGGTGACCGCTATAATCCTAAACGTATTCTTAGTTCTATTATGTAGATAATTAGAGGTATACGTGACAGTTGTAAAACATTTGTAGTGTATGTGAACAATCTGCATGAGGAAGGTAATGATGAAGGTATTCAAGATTATGTAGAAAATCAATTGAAAGGATATGCCGATGTATTTCGAGAAGACTTTCCTCGTATACGTCCACCTAGGCAGATTGACCATGCCATTGACCTATATCCATGGAGTGAACCATATTCTAGAGCACCCTATAGATTTAACATTGATGAGTTAAAGGAGCTTAAGATTCAATTAGATGATCTTTTGAAGAAAGGCTTGATAACACCGAGTGTCTCACCTTGGGGTGCACCTTTTATTTCAGAAGAAGAAGGACGGCTCTTATAGATTATGCATCGACTATAGGGGTTGAATAAAAGAAAAATTAAGAATAAGTATCCACTTCCTCATATAAGGCCTATTTAGGAAAAATGGGAATTATTCATGATTTTGAGACAATTCTTTGTT
>CM035414.1:93285679-93323179 GCA_020310875.1 Ceratopteris richardii | reverse complement strand
ATGCGATGTTGTAGGGATGCATTTAAAATTGCAATGGGTGTGGGAAATTTTAGAATACAAAGGGTTCAACAAGGGCTTATGAATGGGGATCTCGTTTTGGATACGTTCCATGTTGGGACCAAAGGATCTCTTGGACGTCATGCAATGAATTGGATGATGAACTATTTTAGCTTGCATTGTGAGGTTATGCCTACAACTGGAAGGTTGCACTTGTCAGATAACTTTACTCATCGAGAGGTATTTCAACTATATAGAGAAGACATAAAAAATAGAAATGAGAAGTATGTGTTGTATCGTCACTTTACTCGATTATGGAAGGAAGAGTTTAACAATGTGTCTATTCCTCGTAAAGTTAGAATGGGTGAATGTTCAGTCTGCGCCACTTTGAAAAACATGGCAAAGGGGGCTACAACACCATAAGAAAAGGATAATTTTAAAAACCTTCTTAACAACCATCGTGAGAGTCAAGCTTTAGAGAGAAAGAAAGCAATTCATCATCAAAGTAAAGCACTCAGAAATCCGGAGCGTTATATGTGTTTGTTGATCGATGGTATGGATCAAAAAAAAATTTGTTTGACACATTTTTATCGCATCCCTAAGGACATTGGAGATGAAGTCCTTGTGCAAATGCATTTGGTTGGTGCTTTGGTATACAATGGAACTATAATGTCCAAGGTTTTCTTCACATATCCGAATGTGCATAATGATCCAAACCTTACAGTTATTGTCATTCATCGGGTTTTGCAATCATGGAAGGGTCTTTTGCCACCAACTCTATATTTGCAACTTGATAATACTACAAGAGAGAATAAAAATTCTACAATCTTTGGATATTTAAGCATGCTTGTTGAAAAACAGGTATTTCATGAGGTTAAGGTAAATTTCCTTCTGGTTGGCCACACTCATGATCACATTGATCAAATGTTCAGTACTTTCTCTAAGAAGTTGGCACGTAACAATGCTTTTACTCTTCCGATTTTATCTAAGCTGATTTCGGAAGCATATACTCCAAAACCAGAAGTTCAACACCTCACACAGATTTATAACTTTAAGAACTTTTGCTCAATGGGCCTTGATAACAGTGCTAAGGTTTTGGCTCCATTGCACAATATTAGTTTCAACCATGTATTCTTGATGAGGAGGGTTGATGAAATAACCCTTTTATTTGCAAAGCAGTATTCATTTTCTCCTAGGTGGGAGCCTAAAGAGGGATGCAGATTCTTATTGCAGTGCCTAATTTTTCTATAGTGTATGGTGCAGAACAATCACCATATGAAGATAAAAACAAGATAGAAAGATGTGGAAATGTGGTTGATCAAAGTAAAATCTGGATGCATGCACTCATTGAAAAGAAGAGACATATTAAGCGTGCAAAAAAATATGCTCGAGATCAAGATGTATCTTGGTCAGAGGACTTTTTCAATCATCAAGAAGAGATTATACAGTATACAATTGCTGGTCATTGGCCAGTTGATGCTCCATTCACATGGGATTTTTGTACACAAAGATCCATGAATGTGGCCCAAGCATGTAATGTTGATGCACTTCAAAGTTTTATACATCCACCAGAAAGAAATATTTATGTAGGCCCAAGGATGACAAAAAAGGCAGAAGCAAGATGGCAAGGAAATTTAATAGAGATAAATGTTCAAACACTTATTGTAGTACTTGTTGATGGTGATGAGGCTACCAGACCATTTTGGATTGCAAAGGTTTTAGAGATAACTAAAGATATTGATCAGAGAAGAATAGAGGCTTTGATGGTGCATTGGTATTACACTAAAAGTAGTAATGCATTCACAGGTAAATATAACTTAGAAATGGTGTGTGATACTAAACGAACAGATTCAAAAAAGAAAAAGAATATTTGAAGCACATCTACTCTTAAAATGGATGATGTAGATATTCTTGTTTATGATTTTTCCTTGACAAAAAAAGGTCACTTGAAGAAAGCAACCATCAATATGATAAAACAAAAGCTTCCAGATGTATGTGGTACAGGAAATCATAGGCAAACAAGAAGATTTGTGCATGATCCTGCAAAATTTGGTATGTACGTGGATGAAGATAGAGCTCTTGTGGATATAGAAGAAGAAGAAGAGAGGTCTCAACAATATGAGACTGAATCAAGTGCATCAGATGATGCACTTGAATAGTTGTGAGTTGCATTGAAACTCTCTAACATTTTTAGTGCTTATGTAAATGCCTCGAAGTAGTTTGGTTAATGAAACCATGTTTTATAGCAATTCTAAATAGCAATCAGATATCCACCCATTGAAAATATGTCTAAAATGTTATTTTTGTATAAGAATTATTTAGTTTTACATTCTTTATATAGATTTTAGACATGTCAATGTTTTATCATATAGATTTTGGACATGTCAATGTCTTATCATATAGATTTTGGACATGTCAATGTCTTATCTAGTGAAACTTTGACTACATTTTGAGCTCTTTGTTTATGAGAAAATGACAAAAAATGTCAAGAAATCACTTTTTTTCACTTCAGTTTTGTAATATATGTATACTGGTATAAAGGAATCTCAAACATTTAAGAGGTTTGAAAAAGTATAGAAGCAATAATGTTGGTGATCTAGAAAGCATCTATGGCCCATTGATTTTAATTCTTTGTGCTTGTTTGGCATCCATATGCATAGCAAAAACATGTGGTGTTGGTGCATCCACAACATTCCTTTAAAATTATTGCCTTAGTTGATTTTTGGGCACCCCTTTTCATGGAATGAGGAGTATGTATATGTTTCTTCTTCCTTTCATGTAATAGACCCTATTACTCAAAAATAGTGAGGAATTAGCTTATGCTTGTGATACATAGAAATGTTCAACTCGTCGATCTGCACAATATTCTTAGCGATAAGCTACTTCCAGATCCACCTCTAAGTATCACTTTTGAGTCCTGAAACTTAGGCAATTCTCAAGAAAGATTAAAAGCAAGGCATTTTGTTACAATGAGCTAAACTTAGAGCCTTAAACAAATTATTTAAAAGATCATTCACAAAAAATCTTACAAAGACACTTTTATTCTCTTATTCTTGTAGTACCTATCTCTCTTGCAACATTTCTCTTAATTCTTTCATCTTCACATTCAATTTTCAACTAGTAAACATGATGAAGATAAGGTTTGGAGAGAATATAAAATTTGTCATTCCAAAATTCTGCCTTCATGCATAAAATTGCCTAATTATTAAATCTAAAAATTATCCCCAAAATGTGACCTAAAATATTTTAAATGAACTATTTGACTATCAAAAGGCATATTTCATAGATATATAGGTAGACAGATAAATAGATAGAAAGATAGATAGATAGATAGATAGATAGATAGATAGATAGATAGATAGATAGATAGATAGATAGATAGATAGATAGATAGATAGATAGATAGATAGATAGATAGATAGATTTAGAAATATGAACTCTATTGTTATCATTTTGATACCAATCCTCGATACATTATGCCATGCCATCATCATCATCATTATCATCATCACAAAAATCTTGTAGTTTATCTTCGTTTGAACATAGTTGATTAAATCTTGTATATTGTACAAGATCACGTTTTCTAAGACTACTCATGGATTCTTCTAATAAATGAGGTCCTACTAGAAACTCTCAATGGTGTGGTGGAAGATCATCAACAATATACATTAGAATATACATACGTAAATAAAAATCATTAGAATTCCATACATGAATGTAAAGTAAACTTAAAACACAAATTCAATATTGCATGATTGTCATGATGCACCTTTTTCTTCACATCCAGGTTATTCAAGGACCTATGTTAAAACAAAGTATTCTTACTTTTGGCCATGTATGAAGCAGGATATTAGAAAATATGTAAGTGAATGTTTAAAGTGCCAATAGGTGAAATCTGAGTTTAAGAGGATGCATGGAATGCTTCAACCTTTGGATGTTCCAAATGAGAAGTGGGAGTCTATTTCTATGGACTTTATCACTAAGCTACCTATGACCAGAAGTAAGCATGATACCATATTTGTTGGAGTCGATTGGCTTACCAAGATGGCACTTTTCTTTCCTATGAAAAAGACTGATATTGCATTGAATGTTGCAAGAACCTTTGTAAGAAATATTTGGATTGCATGGAATGCCTAAAAGCATAATTTCTGATAGAGAATCTAGATTTACATCAAACTTCTCGAAAGCAACATTTGAATCGATTGGAACTCAACTTCGTATAAGTACAGCTTTCCATCCACAAACTGATGGGGAAACCGAGAGGGTTAACAGGGTAGTTGAAGATATGTTGCATATGTATGTGAATGAAAGCAAGATAATTGGAGTGAATATTTACCCTTGGTTGAGTTTGCATACAATAGTGCATGGCATGAATCTATAAAAATGACTATGTTTGAAGCTATGTATGGTTATAATTGGTTGACTCCACCTTCGTGTTTGGGTTTTCCAAATAAAGTAGAAGTATCAAAAGAAATGCTTGATCATATGGACGAAGAACTTGGAAAAATTAACAAACACATAAAAGAAGCTCAGAAAAGAGTAAAGAAGTTCTATGATTTAAAGAAAAGAACACTTGAATTCCAAGTTGATGATATGGTATTTCTTAAAGTTAATCCTCACCGATCTAACTTGTTGCTAGGGAAGGATCATAGACTTCTCCTCGATATGCAGGTCCTTTTAAAGTTTTGAAAAAGATTGGATCTCTTGCTTTTTTGTTGGAATTACCTAAACATTTAAATGTGGATCCTGTATTTCATGCTAGCTTACTTAAAAGATATGTATCTAATGATGCTCGTGTTTTGCACGACAATTATAAGTTGAAAGATGATGTCTCTTTTGAGCTTCAACCGGAAATAATATTAGATAGGAAGGAAAGATTTCTTAGAAATAGATCTATAGTAGAAATTTTGGTGAAATGGCACTCATACCGAGTAGAAGATTTGAGTTGGGTGAATTTTGATGATTTTCTAACACATTAACTTTCTGAATTTCATTGTGGGGATAGTGCTTAGAATGAATAATTAGGTCCTTTTATGCATATAGGAAAAATTTTGGGTTGACAAGTTTCATTTTCTCTCTCTAGACCTTATTTGCATCATGTTTTCTAGTCAAATTTTGAAGGCGAAGATGAAAGAATTAAGAAAAAGTTTGTATGAGAGAAAGGTAGAGCAATTATAAGAGAATAAAAGTGCCCGAGTGAAATTCTTGTGAATCATGTTTTAAGTACCTCGTTCAGAGTCCTACATTTAGTTCATTGTAAGAAAATGCCTTGATTTTACTCTCTCTAGAATTTTGAAACTTTTGGTGCTCAAAAATGGCATTTGGAGGTGGATTTGGACCTCGGACGTCTCTAACACTATTGTGTAGATCGCAAAATTGAATAAAAGTGTCTCTCACAAGCTTACGCTAATTCCTTGCCGTTTTTGATGCTCACGTGTCACCATGTCTAATTATGGATGTTTTCGGATATGTCCTCTTGGTATTTTTCTCCTATTTTTGATAGGTACGCTAAAGAAAGAAAGAACACTATGATCCCATAGCTTTTTGTGAAAGTTTTAAAGAAACTTGACTTTTTCCAAATTTGGTGGATCGCACACTTCTTTGGAAAAGGCAGCGATCAAGCTCTGTTATATGGAGATCTGCGCATCAACACAGAGGACACACATAAGTCTGAGAATCACCTTGTGATTGAGAGTGTGATTGAGAGTGAGAGTGAGAGGGAGAATGTGATTGAGAGTGCGAGTGTGAATACGATTGTGATAGCTCGGGAGTGGTCGGGAGGTAGAGGCTTTGTCAAGAAGCTATTGTCCAAAGCTATTGTCCAAAGCTATTGTGACCATTGATTCACATCTATAATATCAGAATTCTTCCTTCTTTGCGTCATATTTGTTTTTACTCTTCCACACCAGATTTTCATTTACCTTGTGCAATCTTTGCGTTCTTTTCTCCATTGTTATTTTTGAGTGATAGAAAAATCGTGATTGGGGATAGATTGTGATTGAGTAAATGCTACAGGGATGGTGGGATGGCACACATGAGGGGGTGAGTGGAGCAGGGTGCATGGAGGGATGGAGGAGGGTGGAGGTGAGGTAAGTGGGTGGAGGAATGGTGGAGGTGAGGGATCCTCGGGGTGAGGGGTTGGGGATGATGAGGGGGGAGCCAGATGGAGGGAATGATGGGGTGCAAGATGGAGGGATGGTGGAGTTGAGGGGCCATGGTGAGATGGAGGAAAGGTGGGATAGTGTGGTGGTGGGTTTGTGGAGAGAGAAAAAATAAGAGATATGGGATCTAGTAGGCATCTCCCCAAGGCTCAACATTGTACCTCATTCACCTTCAACAGTATAAACATCAAAAAGCCAAATTCAACCTGATTGAAGTTACCACCATTTTAGAGAATATGCGCTGGAAGAGCCTAACTATTGTTTGCTATATGCAAGGGCCCAATTTCTAATAGGACATCCTTCCACACAAACTCCTCATAGATCCTCTACACTACAGGCCCCCACATCAAGCCTTTACACCATTGCGATGCAACTACTCTTTAATTTTCTTATGTTCTCAAATTAAAATTGAACTCCATGAAATGGATCGATGTTAATAAAATGCACTAAACTATGGTATGTACAGTGGGTGAATTTCATCCAACTTGGATTAATTCAGGTATATCATCACCCTAGAAATGTATACCAAGGCCATCTTCTCTCCTTCATACTCCTCTAGATGTAATGCCCGTTCTGGGAACACCTTTATCACCTTGTATGGTCCTCTCCATTTGGGTGTGAGTTTGGTTGAGACTCCTGGGATCTGATGCACCAAGTCCAAAGACCCTTCGTATACTTCATTAGCCCTAAGATACCTATCGTGCAATCTTTTGAGCTCTTCTTTTGTTACCTATAGTTTTTGCATAGCTCGTTTCGCATATTCTTCCAATGCCACTAGTCTCCTAATGGGAGGTTCAATTTTGATGGTTCCAGCTCCAATTTCTCTTTTGATGATAAATTCAAAGGGTGTGAATGCATCTTTGCCATATTTTAAGGTGAAAATGTCTTTTGGTTGTGGTTCCCCTTCTAGTGATATGGAAAGCCCAGATTGCACTGATCAATGCTTGCAGCCAAGAGATTCTACAGTCAAAAGCTGATTTGCATAGCAACCCAATCAAAATTTTGTTAGAACTTTCTGTATGACCATTTGCGCTTGGATAGTAAGCACATGATGTTTTTTGAAAAATCTTGTTTTAAAACAAATTGGAGCAATGTATTTACAAAGTGTGTGCTTCTATCACTAATAATTTCAAATGGGAAACCAAATCTTTAGAAAACATGTTTGTACAAAAACTTAGCCACTCTCAAGGTCATGCAATCCATAATGGCCTTATCTTTTATCCACTTAGTTGCATAGCACATGGCCATTAGAATATACTTCTTACCCCTAGTTGAGGAGTTGGACTATTTGGTACAATGAAATCAAGATCCCATTTTTCAAAAGGTAGCCAACTTGCGGAGATGACTAATGGTTGAAAATTCAATCTCGTTGGCCTAGGAGCACATCTCTAGCAAATGTCACATTGTTTTGCAAACTTGATTGCATCTTTGTAGATATGAGGCCACCATAGTCCTTTAAAGATGATTTTGTGAGCCAAATCCTTTTCCTTTAGATGCCCTTCATTTTGAGCTTCTTCAAGCAGAAAATATACATCCTCTAGTCAACACACTTTCTCAAGATACCTTCTTGAAAATATTAATAGAAATTTCCATTTATGAGTGAGTAAGATTTGGCTTTAAAGAGTGATCTCCTCTTTTGTATTGGTGTTAGGTGTTCTCAAAACTTTCCAACAGTGAGGAAATGCAGAATTCCATCATATCAACCACTTTGAGTTGCTATAAAGAAGATACTACTATACACCGATTCATCATTAATACATGTTGCCTTTTCACTCATGGTAGTCCTTGACACTTGATCTGCCATGTAATGATCTTTCCCTCGCTTAATACGAATATCAAAATAAAATTCTTGAAATAGCAGTGAGCATATTCACCGAACCCTTCTAGCCACTCTAGGCTTGTTAATTAAGTACTTCAAAGGCAGATGATCAGATATGACAATATAATGCACACCTAGGAGGTAGTTCTAAAACTTTTGAAGTGTGAATACGATGGCCAAACCTTCCCTTTTTGGTAGTGTTGTAGTTCCTTTTTTTTGGTAAGTAATTTGCTAACATAAGAGATAGGTTGTTCTACCTTGTGTGATGATGGCCGAGCTAAGACTGCTCCGATTGCATGCACAATAGCATCTATATGTACATGGAGCTCTAATGATGAGTTAGAAACAACTAAATGTGGAGTAGTACAAAGCGTTAACTTTAGCTCACAAAATGCTTTCTTAGCTTTAGGACTCCATGAGAAAGGAACCTTCTTACAAGTAGGCCATGACCAAGGCTTATCTATTTCTGATTACATTTGGATAAATATTCTATGATACCTTGCTAGCCTAAAAAACTTTGCACTTCCTTTGGAGTCCATGGAATAGGCATGGAAAGGATAGAAGTGACCTTTATCAGATCAATAGTTATCCCTTTAGCACATAATATGTGACCAAGAAGAGTGCCTTCCGACTAGAAAGCAACATTTAGGAGGATCTAACTTCAAACCTCTTTTGAGACACTGCTCAAAGATTTCCTTCAGATTTTCCAAGTGATCATGAAAATATTGAACTATTGCTCTCCTACCTATGCCAGAAAACACTAAACAGTCATCCACGAGAATGCACAAAAAGGTTGTTACCCATTTTCCCAATATTAGATACATTTTTTTATTAAACAAAGCTGGTGCATTTTTCAAACTGAAAGCCATGGTGTATAAAAATAGGTGCCCCATGGAGTAACAAAGGTTATTGTGTCTCTATCATCAGGATGGATGAGTATCTGGTTATAGCCACTAAAACCATCAAGAAAACTGTACAATGTGTTTACTACTACTTCTTCAACTACGTGCTCTATGAATGGTTGAGGAAAGCCATCTTGAGCACTTACCTTATTTAGAGAAAGATATCAATGCATACTCTTATTTTGCCGCTATTTTTCTTTGGTAAAATAACCATGGAAGAAAGCCACCTTCAATGTTCTACAAGAACAATAATACTTGACTCTTCTAGTTTTGTTATTTCTAGCTTTACAACCTTTGCATATTTTAGGTTGAGTTGATAAGGCCTACTTCTTGCAGGTGCAAATCCCTCAACTAAGGCTATTCCATGTAATCAAAGGTCCTCCGGAATCCCTTTAGATCCTTGTAGGACCATGCAAAGACATTTTTATATGCAGAAAGTAGAGAAGTTACCTTCTCTAGTAAAGGGGAATAGTGCCACAACCACAAAGCCAAGTGGACTATTTGAGAATTCTTATCATCTTCTAGGTTTACTTCTTGAACAAGTGTTTTAGTATTGGCTTTATTTGAGAAATCGTTTGCACTATATGCAAGAGTGGAATTTAGCTTGTGATCCACAATATGTTTCTTGCCCATCCTTGAGGGATATCAGAAAATGGGAGGTCCTCTTTGCACTCAGGTTCAAAATTAGCCTTTTTTTATGCTTCCATATTTGTTGACCTTGCTCTGTTAGTATTTAGGTGCATATTATCATTGTCTAACTCTTTGTGGCTCTTTGTGGGCTTCATCTACAACTTCTTGTTCTACAACTTCATTGACTTCCATAGTGGAACACTATGCACTCACCATCATCCAATTTAATACTGCATTATCTCTTGAGCTAAAGAAGGCATTACGTGAGTGTCAATTGTATACCTAGTAGCCTTGCCAATGTTGGATCCTTCTTTTAGATGTATTTGTAGTTGATTATTCATGTTTGTCAAAATCCACAACTTGTTTTTTACCCAATCTTGTAGAGCCTTTGCTTGCCTTAGCCAAGGCCTTCCCAAGAGTAGAGGGTGTGAGGTCTCCTATGGTACAACAAAGTTTAGAACAAAGTGACAACCTTGCACTATCATAAGTACCTTTTCACCAATGTCGAGTGGTGCGACCCGATGTTGATCTACTAATGTAAGTGTGAAGGGTGCCACCATGGTGGATTTCAATTTTAGTTTCTTCATTTTGAAATTTGGCATCAAATTGATAATAGAGCCTCCATCCATAGTAACAATTATAAGAGCTTCATCTCTTATAACAATAGATAACCTTGAGCTTTGGTAGTCCGCCAAGGGTGCAAGGGGAAAGTCAACCATGAAACTATCTATGCTAGAAGGGAAACTCATGTAGGCAGACTGTATAATGATTAGCAGATCACTTCTCACCTTTGCATCCATTTGAATATGCTAGAATAGACCGACTTTATGATAAATTCCTTGAAGAAATCCTCAATATTTACCTCTTCATTATTTTCCTGAGGGCAAATTTGTAGCTCCTTAAGTGAAGTTCTCATTGTGTAATAAGCTTCTTAGATGGCGGCTCCTTCACCATAAGATTGTGGGGCCATACCTTCTCCCTTTCGAGATACTGCAATCATATGGATCAGAGAAGGGTAGTTTCTTGGACTATCTCTGGTATAGTGATCGTTAGCCTCGGGACAATGTTGACAAGGATGTGCACCTTTTGGTAAGGAGCACCTGTTTTGCATATGGCCATACTCTCTAGAGTGATAACACATAAATGGTCTATTATATCTAGGTCGAGTTGGATGATTCTCTTCTCTACTAGGCACAAGTGAAGTACTAGCATAATATGAATCTAGAACTTGAGGGTTACTTCCCTCATATGCTCTCTCGAGATAATAGGTGTCTCTAGCTTCATGGCCGCCCTTGCCACAATATTGACAGCTTACCTTGTTAGGACAATTAGCATTGCAATGTTCACTATTGATACATACTATACACTTAATGTGCCTTCATATGTCTTGCATTGTCTGCCAATCTTCTAACTCACGACAAAGTTGAGCTACTTCATCATCATTGTGGCATGGTGTTGGTGGCATGATCTTCTTTTCTTGGTGACCTTGCTACTTTTTTAAGGCTTCAAACTCCCTCCTGAGTTGTCCAATCGGGTCTATATCTGATAGATATTTTGGTTATGTATCCCCTTAAAAATGCAGCTTAGCTTCCTCAATGCATGATGAAGCTGCAATAAAATCACTGAGTGTAGCATCCAATCTAAGAGACTCTTGAACCTTCTATTGAGATGACTTGGGAAAAGCTTTCTCTATCAATTTAGTTTTCTACAAGGAAATTTCTTTGAGAATGTGGTAGAGGAGAAAGAATTGCTTTAGTCCTAGTGTGGAGTTCATGAAAAGATTCACCTGGTAACAATTTCAGGTTCTCTAGCTGATCGAGCTCTATCTTAGGAGTGTCTTGGTCGGAAGGTCTGTGAGAATATCATCTTAAGTGCCTCCCACATGGCAAAGTGGCTAGCTACATATTGAATATACCATTTGTTTGCAAGGCGTGCCAATGTAGATGGGAAGAGTACCAACACTGCATCCTCTCAATTCTTAAGTCCTAGACCTAGGCATAAGGAGATGAATCTCCTCACATGATCATCTACATCTTCATAAACCAGCCCCATAATAGTAAGGCATTTGGTATTTAACCAAGAGAGTAAATGGGAAAGATCCTCCATTGGAAATGGTGCTTCGTTTGAAGTATCTGAGAAGAAATCCAATGTCCTTCTAGGCTTCTCTTGTGAGAGTGGGGTTGTAGCCAAATCAATAAAGAAGTCAATCTCCAATGAAGATATAGCTAGTATTCTTGGAAACTACTTATATATAGAGGATATTATGCCTATGTCTATTTATCATTTATCTACATCCAAAAAAAAGAGTTGAAAAGCGCAGCTGGAAATGGATTTCCTTACACAAAGTACAACAACATATTTGTGGATTTAGAGATGCTTCAACAGGCAATGGTTCGATTTTACAAATCTACTATACCAGGTATGTCCACTATTGTTACCTTGATATACTTTGTATTTTGATGTTATAAAAATTTTGGTAATTTATGCAGATTGTAATACCAAATTAAAGTTTATATTGAAATTAGATGAATGCCAGATCATAAAGGGACAATGACTGGAGAGATTGAGTTTGACACTCATGAATGAAGCTATGACAAATGCCATATCTAATGAAAGTAGTAACTCTAGCTCTAACTCTACATATAGTGTTCAATCCGAGAAAGAAATATGGTGGTTAGGTGCTATTGAAGTACCTAAAGAATCCAATGATGTTCTTTCATGGATTATTAGTAGGACCCCATGGATCACTAAAGTAATAGTTTCTCAAATTCATGGTGCAAAGCTCCACATAGAAAACTTTGGTGATTTTGAGATAGATTGGCACTTGGGTGGAGATTTAAAAACTATCAAATGCATGTTAGGTTGAAAGCAAGGTGCATCTGCTCGTTATCCATGTCCATTTTGTACCCGAGGCTATAAAGTAACAAAGGGACAACAAAAAGTACTATCTAGCTTAGATGAATACATAGATGCACCTACTTCCACGGAATGGGATAGACCTTTGTTAAGGTGTCCAATGTTAGAAATACCTAACCGTGACACATTAGATAAAGATTGGAATCCCATTGTTCCATTTCCATTAGTTAATGTTCACTTTTGCGCATTGCATGCTTTCATGAGAATATTTGATAGATCATTGAAGCTCCACATAGAATATGCATTTTCCATGAAGCCAAATGATAAATTTGTACAAGCCGTCAAAAAACTGGAAGAGTTACTTAATTCGATTGGTTGTCATGATGATAATGTAACTCTAGTTATCAAAAAACGTGGTGAATCGCAAAATAGTTTGCAACAAGTGTCAATGACAGGGAAGAAGGCAAGAAAATTTTTCAGAAGAGGTGTGAGCCCTAAGAAAAATGAATGCAGGGAGCTATGGAAAGACTTGTGCATGATCACCACTGATAATGATTCTCAAATTGACCTTAGTAATAGGCGAAAGAAGGTTTGGTCATGCTTAGATAAGCTGGTAGGCTTAATGAGTCTTAATATCTCCAACAAAAATGACCGTTAGTTGTTTCAAGATACATTAATGGAGTTTGCAAAGTGTTTCATCCTATCTTGGGGAGAGATCAATATTACACATTACATTGTAAGTTTTCTTATTTTTTCAATTTTCTTGTTCATAAGATTGTGTTATATGTACTTATATCATTTCAACATATTTTATTTGCACATGCAACATTTTTTATGCATCAATATGGTTCGTTGGAGATTTTTAGTACACAAGGAATGGAGAAGTCACATTACAAGGCTAGAGGTGTTTACTTCAAGAACACACGACATGGTGGTGGTGCAATGCGATCAAACTATATGGAAGAGATGTTTAATTGGTTTTTTCCTACTGCATTTTCAAGGACATATGCAATGTAACAAGCCAAGGAGTCAAAAGTTGCAAAACTTGCAAGAATTAATCAACACAACTTAGCTAGTGAAAAATGGAAGTCATCATTGGGACCTTTACGTCATGCTGAATGGCGGGCTACAAGAACACGACATGGTTCATCATGGAAGTAAAGTCATTTAATACATTCATGGAATTTTCTGAATAATTCATAAGGTTTGCTACACACTTATCTCTTGTTGGCAATTTTTTAAGGTAATTTTTAATTTTTTAACTATTTTTTGTCCATTCAGATGTGAATGGAACCTTTTTAAGTGAAACATTTTAAAAGGGGACTCATTCTCTCATTTCAACATTCTAGCACTATAGAGGATGGCATGAACAAAGAAAACTGCAAGGAAGGATCCCATTAACTTTCCTACCTATGTGCAAGGCACTCAGAAGCCACCATGGATGAATCACCACAAAAGGCGACGTAGTGTCTCACGCTCTGCATCCCATTGCAAAACAGGTGGTGATCATACCTCTGGGAGTGAACCATTGCATGAACAAGTGGAACATGGGCAATCCAAGGAAGAGGCCGTAAATCAACCCCAATCACCACCATCATCATATGATGAGCCTCCTTCACCAAAGAGACCCACAAAGACAAGGGTGAAGGAGCGTGCTCACAGACAGGTAGTTTCTGATGATGATTTTGATGAATCGTATGAGGACGTGTCTCAACAACATTCAAAATCAAGTGAGGAGAGTCATACATTGCCACCATGGGGTAACCAAGAAATACCTACAAATCATAGGGTTACTGTAGCGGGAAAGATTCTACCAACAAATCAGGGGGCCATACCAAATGATCAAGAGAGGAAGCAAAGCCAGCAACAACATCCTAAACAAGAAGAAAGCTCAAGATGCATGCAACGTAAGAAGAAAGTCTTTCAACCCCGTCGTAGACCACCCCAACCAAGACCACAGGAAAATGTCCAACGAAGACCACCACCACCACAAGCTAGAGCACCACAATGAAGAAGAGGATATACGAAGGAATTTGCAGAGATAAGGCACTATCAAAAGACATATGAGCTTTTGATACCTAGAAGACCCTTTGCAAGGGTGGTTAAAGAAGAGTTACAAAGGTATTGTGCGGGTTAGGATCCAAGCTCTAGCTTTAGAAGCTTTACAAGAGGCAGCTAAAGCATATTTGATATCAATGCTCGAGGATTCCAACCTATGTGCCATCCATGCTAAGCGAGTCACTATACAACCGAAGAACATACAGTTAGCTAGGAGAATTAGGGGTGATCGTAGCTAAGTTTTGTAACTGATCTCTACAGACAAGAGATTTTTTGTAAATATTGCCATTTTCAATGAAACATGAGCACATCTCCTCTATTCTCTTTATAATCTCATTATTTAGAATGAAACATGAGCACTCATTATACATTTCCATGTGTTTCCTTGTGATAATCTCTCATATATCAGTGATTGTTTTCTTATCTTATTATTTTGATCATTGTCTATTGATTAAATGCTCAAACCATGCCCTGCCATAGAAACACGGGAGAAGGCCCTACAAACGTTTTGCACGGCCTTCTCCCGCGTTTCTGTTGCAGGGCTTATTTCTTTGTAAAAAAAGCACTATTTTCACATGAAGGATCATGAGGACTAAAACTAGTTCATGAGGATTGAACATGGATAAATTTTGACCTCCCAATACCTTACACTATGAATTTCCAAATACATACATGAAAAACACATCTTTGAAACATATGAGTAGAGCATTTTGAAACTTAGAACATTTGCAGTCTTGAAAATATCCATCTAGTGAAGTTTCACACTCATGTAAGGTCACCTAGGGCATTGGGAGGCCAAATAAAGCCCTGCCAGAGAAACATGGGAGAAGGCCTTGCAAACGTTTTGCTGGGCCTTCTCCCGTGTTTCTATGGCAGGGCTTTATTTGGCCTCCCAATGCCCTACATGACCTTAAATGAGAGTAAAGAAGTAATGCTCAATACATCACATGCAGGTCCAAAAGAATGGTAGATAATATACTAAAAAAGAAAGACTTGAGACAATTGTAAATAAAGCGAAGTGAAAATTTGATATTAATTCAATTGTTTACACCAATTGGCTTTGAGTTTCTCAATGACTCTCTTTTGACGCTCCAAAGCCATGGGTAGGGTGTAATTCAAAATTGAGGTTGCTATTTCATCAAAATTTCTAATTCCTAGACCTAGAGATATACCTATTTGACCTAAGACCTTTCCACGGAAGTTGGAACCTAAGGTTGTAGTTACAAGGGATTTCTTAACTAAAAAGATACAATTACTCTCCTGTGTAATGGTTGATAAACAAAGCAATTTACTTAAGGCCTTTAGACACCATGTCATGAAGTGGCCCTGTAGACTGAACTCTTTATGGATAATTACAGAATGTTCTTTGGGAAGTTTCCCAATGTAGTTTGCAAGGGATGAGCCACCTCCACAAGCCACTTGATCACCTCCACTCCTTGCTGCAAACTTGTCGACTTCAATCACCTCCTACACAAAGTTTTATGATTAGTAGCTGTATCTGTTTGTGAGAATGAATGACATGAATTGAAGATACTTACATCTTCAACTCTATCTTTATCTTCTCCTCTCTCTTGAAGATGTAAAATAATGCTGGAGTGGGACATCCCACTCTGCTCGATTACTCGTAAGCCGAGAACTTTGGATTCCAATATCCTTTCTTGTGCATTACTAAATTGTTCTTCTGTGGTATGTTCATGTTCACTTGTAAGTATGTCATTGCAGACCAATTTTTATTGTGTCGGCCACTGAGTCACCAAATGGAAAACACTTTTTCTCCAACAAGTCAGAGGTACTATCCAAAGGACACTCTAACAAAGTACAAAACAAACTTAGGCATTCATCCAGCCATAGCCCGAATGCCTTCTCTACATCATGTAAAAACAAATATTCTTGTCCCTCGACAAGGACCACTGAAAAAGTTTCAATCTCCACCTCTCGAATAGTTGCTTCTGGCTCCAAAGAGGTGGATGGCTTAGGCACTTCTTTCAACTTATCATCCACACCAAGAGGATAAGTTTTCTCAATAGCTTCTCTCTCTAACAGGAGATTCAAGGGTTCTTGAGGTGGGTCCTTTTTATCATCGACAAAACCACCTATAAGAAGACAAGGGATCTCATGAGGAATTGGTTCTAGTTCCTCATTCACAAGGAGAATTGTGGCAGCAATGAATGAAAGATATTTTGCACCCATCTTGTGTTTCCTATTCAATCTCCTTATAAGTGGCACAACTTCATCAAGAAGGTGCCCTACTTCCTCTGCAATTACCTGGAACCGTTTCAATCGTTTTGCAAATGCCTCATCACCTTTGTGAATGTAGGTGAAAAGGTCACATGGAACCCAGGTTCCATCGTATGGTGGTATTTCGATGGAGAAACACAATATATGAACTTGCATATATTGAAGTAGCTCCTCCAAAGCATCGGCATTCATTTGCACTGTTCCATGGTGGTCAAGAACCTTGGAGAGAAGATCATATAGGTCATGTTGACCCTTATAATCTGAATCCTTGAAAAATTCTAGAAACTTGTGGCATGCACTCTTAGTAGGTACAGAGGTGGAAGCCATAGCTTGCAAATGCAGACTGCTCTATCACTCAATGTAGTTGCAAAAATGAGAAATGAGGAGAGAGGACTCCTATTTATGACTTTTCTAGAATTTTTAAGTGATGGGTCCCACTTTTTCATAGAAGTGACTTTTCCTTAAATTGAAACATAAGAGTCTCAAAAAGGAAAACTTTGACATTTGAGATCACATCAAAGAAAATAAGCAATAAGAATGCTCTTGCAAGAAAAACCTTGAGAATGTACAGATACAAGTAGAATATGGCCAAAATATCCTTGAAGCGAATGTGAAAACGTTTTCATTGCAAAAATAGGTTTGTTTACAGGTTTCACAGTATCTTTACAAAAAAGAGTTATGAGAATGGAATTTCAGTTCCATCCATGCTCCAATCTGCAAGAACCTTGATTTTGTCTTCCAATCTCTTTCCAATCTGTGGACAATTCATAAAAGAGTAAAACATTTTCAAATCATGAACAATAGTGATAGAATAATATATATATATATATATATATATATATATATATATATATATATATATATATATATATACATATATATATATATATATATATATATATATATATATATATATATATATATATATATATATATATATATAGATAGAATACAACTCTTACCTTGTTCCCTCGTATTCGAAATTTGAAATCATGAAGATCATCATATCCCATGATAAGTAAGTGCTCTCTCAAGTTGGCCAAGTTCCAATGTTGATTAACTAAAACCACCTCCATATCATTGTTTGGTAACTTCACATTAATTTCAAATGAAGCTTAAGATCCCTCCGAGCTTTGCAAAGGTATCCACTCTCCTAGTTTACACATCCAAGGATCATAATAAAATCTAATGTTCAAAGAGGTGTGATGTTTTAAATAGCCAAACCATATACCTCTGTCACCAATTCTACAACGATATCTATCCCCTTTTGACAATCCTTCTACATAACCCCAATTTTCCCCTAACAATCCTTCTACTACTTCATATGTAATACCTTTACATAGGAGCATTGTAGGAGTTTCTACAGAAGGAATGCCTTGAAATATGAAAACAAAGCAATGGATTGGTAGAGTCCAATGAAGACCTATTGATCTAAACACTCGCATGAATTTCAAAGAGTTATGTATGTCCATCACCATCTTACACTTTAAAGATGATATGGACCAAAAATCAGGTTTTGGCCACTCTAAACTAAGAAAAGAATCAACTTTGATACTCTCCAACCTTCCATATTCACCATCTTTGGAAGGAACAATGTACTTGTGAGTGTAAAAAAGATCCTTTCACGAATAAGTTTAGCACGAGGTACATCTGGAAACACTAATGCCCCAATGTCTGCATGTAATGCTTTGAAAGTTCTTGTAAGACTATGAAGTGGTTGCTCTTCCACTAAACTAGAAGGAAATATGACTATAGGAATGAAAAACATACGAGATGAGTAATTAAGACATTTAACACCATGAAGCATTGAAAAAATAGAAATACTCACAATGGATTGGATATCTAATTCTATTGGAGTTTTCTAACTTGATGGTTGAAACTGTGAAGACATGTTGTACAATAGCAACCATCCCACCATGTGTTTGCTGCTTGAAGCCTAAGAGCTTACCTTTTCAATGAAGATCTAAATTTCCACGATCTTGAACACGATGAGGACCAACTCTAGATGGCTGCATGTACTTGCAAAAATCTTGTGGTAGCCAACTTCCTTCCATTGTTTTGATGTTGTGGCATGTCATTGTGTCAACTTCTTCTTTTGGTCTCCTACAAGCTCTAGAGCTTTCCATGGGAGTAAGAGTTGTTGTCATTGCTGCAGAAGTTGGGAGAATGGTAGGAGGAGAAACAACACTTCTATTGTATGGTATGGAGGGAATAGAGGTGAAAAATATGACTTTTTAAGTTTTGGGTATGAAGATGGGAGTTTGAAGAGGGAAAGTATAGTTTTTTGAGTTATTTTGAAAAAAAGCACTTTTTTAGCTCAAAAACATGCATGGATTTTGAATTAAAAGTCAAAAATAGCACTTTTGACCCTTAAAAGTGATATGGAGGTCATTCAATGGTATTATGATGAGTTTTACAACTTTTAAAAAATTTTGAATTTTTGGGCCCAGCCTGATTACAAGATTTCTTCTCTCTCTAGAAGACAACCCTGAACATAGAGGAATCTTGTCCCCTCTTCCCCCTTCATCCTAGTATTTTATAGGGTATAGACTGTGGCCACCACCCTCTTCTGATTGATCCATCACTAATCACTCCTTAAGCTACAAGGCCCATCCAAGGTTCACCTTTTTTCCTAATGTAGGATAATATCGAAAGTAATGGGCTCAACAATTTCTCTTAAATTGAAGTAGAGTTCAGAGAAAAGACTAGATGCATCTTGAACCAAGAGGTAAAAAAAGTATAAAGATTTCTGTCTTTAATCGCAGATTTAACTTCCTAGTCAAAATATGTTCTAGGATTTGAGTACTTTAAGTGATGACTTAGACTTGATTCTCTTTATTTGTCTCTTAACTTGATTTGATTTTCTATGTTCTTTTGATCTTGACTTCTTTCTTGACTTGATTTCTCCTAATTTATTTTTTCAAATTTAAAGTTTGCTTTGTTTTCAATTTCTAAATTTAATATTCTTTTTAATTTTTTATTTTTTCTTCTTTTGATGATTTCAATTATATTTTTAATTTTTTTAATCTTTTTATTTAAACTATGATAATAGTAGATTCTTAATGTTAGTAGGTTCTAGGTTCTTGCAATGAAAAATATTTTTACATTTAGTTTTTGTAAATCCTAAATAAAGTTAATTCTAAATGTACATGGAAAAGGGCCCTCTATCAACAAAAGATCTAGGTGGGAAGTAGAGGGTCTTGACCTCCAAGAAAACCACCTCGCTTTATGTCCGGTTCACTCTTTTGATAGGATATTGATTGCGGTTGTGGAATGAGTTGTAGGGGTTCACTCTCTCAATGGGATGTCCATAATGGTGGTAGAATGAGCAGCAGAATGTTGTATGTTCATTTCACGTTGGATTCACTCTATCCAAGGGATGTTGGTTGTGATAGCGAAATGAGCAATAGAGGTTGGATCAAGACCTCCAGATGTTGCTTCCCATCCATATGACGGGTGGCTTTCGCTTGTTAGGTGCCTTTCCTAGGGAATAGTATGCCCGGAGGCTCCCCATGGTGCTAAGAAAACACTTCTCATGCACAGATCACCGAAATATGAGTGGGCCACGTGATTGCAAAATGAAAGTATGAATATAATAGTCAAAGTAAAAAAGCGGATCTTATTAATACTGGATCAAATTTTTATACTCCATTATTGTAAAAAGATCGATCAATATACAAAATGATTGTCATTGAGTGATTGATACAAATCTAATAGTGAGATATTACGCTACACTATAGATGAGGAAAAATAATTGAACTAGAATGGCCCTAATAACTATAGTGCAGAAAAAAGACCACTACTTTACTTCACTTCGAAATCTTGAGTTTAAAAACTTCGGGTAAAATCACAGAAAATCAATGGAAAAACCCCAATGAAGTCTAGGAATGTTTTTATAGCTTTTCACTAAGTTTCCTTACTAGAAAATTTAGAATCTTCTAGGGTTATCCTTTTTATTTTTTAGTATATCTTGTTTTTTTTCTTTTCTAATTTTGCACAATCAAATCTTTCTTTTTCTATTTTTGGTTTTTTCGTTTATTTTTATTTTCCATTTTTTTTTTTAATTTTATTTTTCTATTTTTATTTTTTTATTTTTATTTCTTATTTCTATTAATTTACTTATTTTTTTCTTTTTATCGAGGTTTTATTTTCATTTCACAGGTATATACAAAGAGTTGATTTAAACTAAGGGTTAGGAATAAGAAAAAAAATGATTCGAAACTAGGGTATTTACTTGAGAAACCTAGGGTTTCTTTTTGCTAGGATAATCCACATCAAATCAATGGTTTTATATACATTACGAGCTTTAAACCCTAGGGTTTCTAAGAATTTAAGTTGAATTCAAGGGTTAGGAGTGAGTTTTCAAGGGTTTTTAGCTAAGGCTTTCTAGGGTTTTGAACTTTCTAAGGGTGGAACTTTACATGGTTCTTTAAGGCTCTTCAATATACAAAGGTTTCTGGTTCTTCAAATAGAGTATTTGATGGGTTTAGATTAAAGTACAACTAGGGTTTGGGGATTTATAGGAATTAAATGAACTTCATACAGGTAAATATACAAATCCCTATGGTCATACTCGGTCAAATACTACAAATGAAAATTCTCATCACACAGTTAATCAAATCAATAAAATACTTAAGCTGCTTTTCAACTTAATCAATCTTTGTGCACTTAAAACATCAGATGTTGGTTAGATATGCAAAGAAAAAATTTTGAAAAACTTTTGTGGTACATAATCCCTGAAGGATTCCATATCAACACCTTATGATTCAGAACAATCTTCATGGTGCTTCCTTTGGCTATCGTCGGGCTGCCCCCAATCATCACACCTCCTCTTTTTGGCTTATCTTCAACTCAGTAGAGCATCTGATCTCTCTCGCTCCGTGATTATAGTTCTAGTGACTAGAGTTAGCATCACCATTTTATAGGATCTGATACAGAAGAAGCAAATTCTAGGTTGCCTCTTGCTACTCCTTCCTTCCAGATTCTCAAGCCATGGTAATGTAGATGGATTATCTAATACTTAAGACATCCATGCATATATCTTTGAGATCATTTCAGAACTAGAGAAACTACTCACTCACATGACCTTACCTTACCTTGTGAATTTAGCATTTGAGATTAAGAAGTTACTTTGTCTTTTACTAGAAGTTAGGGAGAGTGATTGCTATTGGGAGATATGCAACATGAGTGACTTGAGGCGACAAGGTTATGGTTCATGTTTCAGAGCTCAAGAAGCTTGCAACACTCAACATGTCAAATCCAAAGGCTGGCCTTCCTGGTTTGGGTGGACATGGGGATGCATCTCAACTTCCAACAATTTTAGTTGTGGCTTCATATGATATATTTGGAGTAGCACCGAAATTCTCAAAACAAGGTGGAAATAATGGTAGTGGTTTTGTGGTACTGTTAGAGACTGTAAGGGTTTTTTCCCCATCTTTATAAAAATCCTAAGATGCAAGGAAGATACAATATTCTCTTTGGTCTCACATAAAGAGGTCCATTTAATTACCATGGAGCTTCAAAGTGGTTGAAAGGTTTTGATCAGTCTATTTGAGAAAGCATTGACTATGGAGTTGGCTTAAATAGCATTGGTAGAAGGTGAAAAAAAATTGTTGATCCATGTTTCTAAACCTCGAGGCAACCTTTACATTAAAAAAGTGTAAGATGTCTTCAAGGATGTAGGTAATAGGGCTAGAAGTGACATTAAAGCATAAGAAGTTTAACATATCAAATACTAGGGTATCTTGTCAACATAAGCCATTTTCTCGACATAGAGTAACGGTAGTGAAACTTTCTAAGATTGGACATGCACCCCAGACTTAGTAGAACAATCAAGACAAAAAACTAGTAAGATGGACAAAGTTGACCCTTTTGTAATTGCACAAGTTGTCAAACTCATTGCTAAAAAGCATTGCTACCTACATTTTTGGTCATCAAGGGAGCTAGATTCCAAAGATGATAAATACATATGGCAGTCTATCAAAAGAGGTATATTCTTGGGGGACTACTTTATTTAGCTACATCAACTAGGGGACTACCACATTAAGATGGGCAACACGGAAGCATATTTGTCAGTAAAGTGTTAGAGTGAGAGTAAGTGTACGGAATATTGCCACTAAGCCCTAGCAGTGTCAAAAGCTATATAAGAGGCCCTAATTAAGGTTGGCTTCTAGATGCATGTTTAGACTACTCTTCCATCTTTTTGGACACCACTTTGGCACATACTCAATTAACATTGGGATTTGGTAAGGCCACTCATGGCCTCTCCAGAGTTTATATACGGAGACATTTGGCACTAGTCGAGGGCTATGATGGATCATCACTCAGCTTTATCTTAGTCTGGGATTACTATATTGTCAATCTCTTGCTTGCTAGGGCTATTCCTTGACCACTCTCTTCATTCTCTTGCTACTTCCACATGGTTTTCCAGATCACTCAGTGGTGATTATAAGGAGCTTCGACCTCTAACTGGAGTTAGATATTACCAATATAGAGTGATTGAGCTGACTTGATATAGTATCTTTGAGTGATTTTGTTGCATTTCTAATGGGGAAATTTCATCATCCACATAGTAATCTTTTGTTGATTAGTACTTATTGTGTTGATTTTGTCTAGTTTCTAGAATGGCAACCTAGCCCACTATATTACTCCTTTGGAGCATTTCCTGTCATACACTAAGTTGGGGTTTTCTCTCATATGTGCAAGTTTCATTTTCTTTCTCTATATCTTTATGGTTCCTCTACCTCCAATTAGTGTATTTGTACAGAAACATATTATAGGTTATTTTTCCAAAGTTGGATACCGTACTACCTCCTCTACACTATAAATCTTTCATACTAGAATTCAAGTATCTTTATCATTTTGTATGACTTATACATTTGTAGAAGATGAAGATGTGTTTGTTTTAGGCACTATAATTTTGAATTACATCCTAGGGTTAAGCTAAATACTTAAATAGTATAAAAAGAGACCCTAAATTGTGTGAAAAGTACACTTGGGATACAGAAAGCATTAAATAGAAGATACAGGGTTAGGAAGTACTTGGAGAGAGGATGTACCACACCTCTTTTCTACACAAACTCAAGGGTTACACACTATGCCATGAGCTCACATAGGTTCTTCCTTTTTATTATGAAGTGGAACTTGCAACAGAATTTACCAAGGAAGGCAAGAATACAAGAACTATATTACTATTAATAAAGCTACCATTGTCTATTTATCTTCCATGAATATGTCCTATCTTAACCACTTCATGTGCTCATGAGGTGGAACCAACCTATTTATCATAAGGGGTGCTAGATATGGTAAAGAGGATGACTAGAATGTTTTTCCTAGATCGATAGGGAATGGATGGTGAGGGCATGTGTGACAACAAGTACTAGTTAGAAAATTCATGTGTATAAGTGCAATGAAATTACTGTTTTCAATTATCTTTAGTACTAGTTAGTGAAAGGGATAGCATGGATGGCCTTAGTGGAATGGACCATTGTTGGCCCTCCTAGCCACCTTGAAGAAAATTCACCTATGATGGGATTTTGCTTAAGATCTATCATATTATGGTTGCACAAAATCTCTCTTGCAGCCCTCTCGGATCCCTTTTAGGTGGTACAACTCTATTTGATTGGGTCATCAAGGATCCTTACACACCCAAGGCAAATGGAAGTCCCACATGGTGGCCTTCCACTTGCCCAAGGCAAGTGGGATTTTTCCAAGCAGGCCTCCCACTATAAGCACATTGAGGTCATGCAATGGATGTAGGTGCCCATTAAGTATGTGAACACAAGATAGTCCCATAAATTTTCAAGATTCCCTTGAAAGTCAATCAAGATTGAAGTCTTTAAGAAAACCTTTTTGGGTTCCCTTTCTATCTTATGGCTTTCATTTTTCCTTCTAACTTACCCTTTGTTGAAAGTATTAGAAATGATTAAGATTCCCTTATAAGTCACTCAAGATTGAATTCTTGGAGGATTTTTTTTGGCTTCCCTTTGAGATCCATAGCTTTCATTTTCTCTTCTTGGATTATAAAAACGGGTGGAAGGGGTTCCCCCTTACACATTGTGCGAAGGTGAGTCTCATGGGCATTTGCCCTCTCCTTATGCCAAAGATAACCTCTGAGTGGACTCCCACTCCCCAATCGTGATGAGCTTTCAATGGGTCGTTCCTCTACCAAGGTTAACGGTGACCTCCCAAGCGGGTTGATCCTCCCCTAAGGGCGATGGTGGCCTCCTAAGGGGTCTATCCCTTTCTAATGGGTGATGTTTCCCTTAAAGATAGTACCAATGAGGAACCACCTTCATGTGTTCACAAAGCGCAATGTTTTGTAGGGTTTGCCAATTTTAAAAGGATGTTCATCAAACGTTACTTCAAGATAGTTACACGTCTCACAAAGCTTATGGGAAATGCAAACTTATTATGGACCAAAGAAGCAGAAAAAGCCTTCAATGCCTTGAAACTAGCATTCATTAGTACTCCAATTCTAGTTCATCTTGATCCTACGAAGCCTTTCTTCATATAGAGAGATGCATCCCGCTTTTCGGTAGGGGAAATTGTTGGTGCAAAGTTCAAGCCTACACATTTGGCTAGAAGTTCATGAAGAATTGAAGCTCCATGGAAACCATTGCTAGGAAATTTTTTATCCTTTACCATTCGTAAAAGTCATTGTTTTGACTTGAGAAAATAATTGTAATCACTACCAAACTCGTGGACATGTTAGTTGGAAAAGTCACAACTTCACTTGAGGGAATATCTCCTAGAATGGAGGACTACTTTTTAGTGAGAGCCAATGGAGGATTCAAATTCAAATTCAAATCTCACATCTATAAAAGACGTCAAAAAAACTTGTGGAATGTGTGGCTCCATATTCGAGTTATCTTTGACCACATTGTAAGAGAGTAAGACATACCTTAGAGCCTATACTACTCACAATCATTAGGCATTGTTTATCATGCTAATGACCTTGTACAACATTATGTTTTAATACAATAGATCTATACTTCTCATCTATGGTCTCTCTGTTATAGTCACGCATTACAGTCAACTTGTACTACTCATATCCCAGTCATTCCTTCACCATTTTCAATGATCTATAGCTTGTTGAAATCAGCTTCAAGTTCTCTACATGCTCACAAATTTTGAAGACAATATATTCAGCAAATTTGCAAAAAAGTGCATCGAATCACTCACTAATCAAACTCTACAAAGGTCCTAAAAAATTGGGGGTAATGATTTGATTGCAAAATCGATTGCTCTTGTTGATATATTTAGGTAGTGATGTGTGTGAACAAACTAGGACCCCCAAAGCACTTTTCTCCCTCTTTAGGAGGGTTATTCCCTGGGCTTGTATATATGCCTGTTGCCCTAATGGGCTACTTACCTTTGTACATTCTCTAGTAATACATTCACTATTGTGTGTTGTGCTCCAAGCTTCTTCTTCTTCCTTGTCTTGTTCGCATGCTTCCACAGACATCTATCTCCAATAATTGGTATTAGAGGAGGTGGTCGCTTCATTTAGGATGTCGTCGACACTCCTCTGGTTGTAGTCTCAAACTCCGATGAAGTTTGGTGAGCATACTAAGTGTATTTTCTAGAGCAAAAAAGCTTCATTTTGTGGTGCCGAAATCGCGATCAGAGCTCGTTTCGGGCTCCGAACGCACTATCCTAATGCTTATGCAAGCTATTTCATCTTTTTGTTCCAAAGGTATATACCAGTTTTTGTTCACTAGTATAAGTGTCTTGAAGTCTGCTACAAGTCTAGCGGAATTTATCTAGGCAGTTCTGTTCAACTTTTTGAGATATAATCAATTTTTTGCATCAAGGAAATTTAGTCACCGGCCATGGCTGAAAGCACTGATGTATTCCATATGTTAGTTGTTGAGGATAAGTTTGATGGTACCAACTACCTGTTATGGGCTTATATGATGCGACATGTATTGGTTGCAAAAGGACTATGGAACATTGTACAGGGTGTTGAAAAACATCCTATCACACATGCAACTATTACAATTGCAGGTACAGAAGCTGAGGGAGAAGGTGTGGAAGATGATGATATTTTGCATATTCTTGTTCGTGCTCTGGTTTTTGCTGCACCCACTACAGAGCAAATTTGTTGGGATGGTAGAGATACCCAGGCACATGCATTGATAGCTTTGTCTATCAAACCTGCCATTATTCCTCACATTCGCTCTTGTAGAATAGCTAAGGATGCTTGGGATACATTTACCACATTTTACAAAGCTAGGACTGAGGCTCATGTTGCTTATCTCCAAAAACAGTTGGAGAGTGAGCACATGAATGAAGGTGACTCTATGGACAGTTTTCTAACAAAGATCAAAGACTTGAAGGAACATCTGATTTCTGTTGATGATGTTATACCCGATAGCTCACTTATGTAGACCATTCTGAATGTTCTTCCTGATTCATATCAAAGTTTTTCTTCTACTCTTCGGTTAATAATGAAAGGCAATCCAAATGTCTTGTCATTTGAGGAGTTAGTCTCTGTTCTGTTGTAGGAAGATGAGTCCAGGCGGAACAGGTGCAGATCAAGCTTTCCTAGGTAGTCATAAGGGCAAAGGAAAATGGAGGTCTTGGTTTTGAGAACAGTCCAATTGAAAGCACCTTATATGTTAAGCGTGTTAATGATGTGCTGCTGATCATTGTTGTCTATGTTGATGACATGCTGCTCACTGCTCCTATGGAGAAGCATGTTGTTGATTTTAAGGCTGATTTGTAGGCCTCATTTGAGATGTCTCATTTCGGGCATTTGCATCACTATTTGGGCGTTTAATTTATGAAAGTTGATGGTGGAATGGCTTTGTGTCAAATGAAATATATTGACACATTAGTGTAGCATTTTGGCCTCTAAGAGTATAATCGTATTGCCACTCCTATGGAGACAGGTTTACGATTGAGTCTTCATGATGCTAGATATGCATTTGATGTTGTTCTCTATTAGGAGGTTGTTGGATCCTTGATTTACTTATGCATTACTCGACTAGATATTTAGTTTGTTGTCTCATAGATGAGGAGGTTTATGCATTGCTCAAGAGTCAAGCATTGGTAGGTGGTTAAGCGCATCTTTCGCTACTTGAGTGGTACTCGCCTACTTCGGTTGTTTAATCCCAAGGGGGGATCACTACTGTTAGATTTGCATGCTTTTTCTAACTCTGATTGGGCTAGTTGCTATGACACTCGTGTGTCCACTAGTGGCTTTTGCTTCATGCTTGGTAGCTCAGGTATATTTTGGTTGAGCAAGAAGTAGCCTACTGTGGCCACTTCTCGTTGTGAGGCTAACTATAGGGCATCTTTCATAGCGACTATTGAGTGTGTGTTGCTCAGATGCCTAATGGCTGATTTTGGAGTTGGCCACTCTTCTACCACCACCATCTTCACTGAAAGTTAGAGAACATTCGCAGTTGCAAGGAACCCTGTGTTCCATGCTCGCACTAAGAACATTGAGGTGCATTATCACTATGTCAGGGAGAGGTTCTCTACTAGGGATATCAGCTTGGCATATGTGCCCATGCAGGAGAAGATTGCAGACCTTTTCACCAAGGCTCTACCTAGGGAGAAGTTTGAAGCTTGCCGCAAAGCTTTGGGCTTACTTCCTTTTGTGGAGTGATTTCCACATAGCTTAGCACTTCCTTATACATGAGTGCTAGCTCCTTGTTCACCACATCACTCCCAGGGGGGATTTGTTGATATATTTAGGTAATGATGTGTGTGAACACACTAGGACCACCGGGGCACTTTTTTCCCTCTTTAGGAGGTTTTATTCCCTCGGCTTGTATATATGCCTATTGCCCTAATGGGCTACTTATCTTTTTACATTCTCTAGAAATACATTCAGTATTGTGTGTTGTGCTCCAAGCTCCTTCTCCTTCCTTGCGTTGTTTGCGTGATTCTGTAGATGTCTATCTACAACAACTCTATGTATAGTGCATCATTTTAAGTGATTCCACCACGAATGATTAGCTTACTAAGCTAATTAGATACTTCTAGAAGGAAATTTTCTAATTCCTACTCTATTGGAAGCACTTAGCATAACAAGCAACAAGTGTGTGAAAAAATAGAAGGTTTTCATTGATCCTTAAACTTGGAAGTAGCATATTTTGATTCAATCATTTCTCACATCATTTCCAAAGTACATAGGCCTGGTGTCATTGTAAAGTTAAAAGGGCCCACAAATCAACTCTAAAGCTACAAGGGGCTGATACAAAGCAAGATTTCGCGGTACCTACTCATTTCTTAGAGTGTCCATCCATCTATCTGAGCAGTGGTATAAGAGCAAGGCTAAGGTAAAATGGGAGATGGTTTTCCTTCTTTCATTGATAAATTGGATAGGAACAACCATCAAGCATGGTCCTTGAGGATGAAGACATACTTGCAAGGAAGAAGCCTTTATGGATAAATCTGAGGATATGAGGAGATGCCCATATTCAAAAGCAAGGGACAACCTATAAGAGAGGAGCATGAAAGACTCAACACATGGTATGCGAAGGATGCATTAGCAAGGTCGGTCTTACTTAACTCAATCTCTGATTTTCTTCTTCCACATATTAGGAACTATAAGACATCCCAAGATACTTGGGAAACATTGTCTTCATATTTCTCTTCCAACACAAGGGCTAGGAAGAACCAATTGTGGATTGAGTTTACCATGCAAAGAAAGCAAGCCAAGCAAGGCATCTCAGAGTATGTGACCAAAGTCAAAGATGTAGCTGATCAATTGACAAGCATAGGAGAAGAAATTGAAGAGGAGCAGATTGTAAGAAAACTAATCAATGTATGGAAGCTAATAATAAATGGGAGAGCTTCACAACTGCCATGGACATGCAGATTCCAGACCTTACCTCACTCATGGGGCAACTATTTACCCATGAAGCCAAGCTCAACAAGAATGGAGATTCATCAACATAAAAGTAAGTCCAAAGAGCAAGGGAAGAACAAGAAGGTTGAAGATGAAGGAACTGCCTCCCAAGCCAACGATGCAAGGAGAGGTAGAACCTCAAGAGGAAGAGGCAGAGGAGGTAAGCAAGGTAGGGGGAGACCTTATAAATCCTCACCATGTAATATTTGTGGATTATCAAATCATACTATAGATGAGTGTTACAGGAACTTCAAGAATCAGAGAGGTAGAGGATATGAAAGAGGTGGATACACACAACCAAGAGGAAGATTCAATCACCATCAAGGAAACAACAACAACAACTACAATAGCAACTACCAAGGAGGCTACAAATCAAGGAAGGATTACAACAAGTACACAGAGGAGCAAGAAGATTCTCTTCTTATTATGAATACGACTTCAAAACTAGGTATAAATGATGACCATCTCTTCTAGATTGACTCAAGATGCTCAAACCATGTGGCAGGCAATGTAGCTCTTCTCTGCATTGAGGAACCAAAGGGTAAGCATCAGGTACAAACAGGTGATGACACCAAGCACTCAGTGATTAAAGTAGGAAATGTCAAGGCCTCTGATGGAAACAAGAATCTATTGAGCAGGGTTCTATATGTACCTACAATTACCAAGCATTTGATGAGTGTTGGACATATTGTGGAATAGGGTTTAGAGGTCATGTCAATCAATATGGAGCATTTGTGGAGGATCCTCAACATGGATTCAATAGTATTGCGAACAGAGAAAAGATAGGTAGATTATTCACTTTTAAACTTGAAGATACAAGGAATATTGCACTTTATAGCTACAAACATCAAACACTCTCAGAGCTTGAAATTTGGCACAAGAAATTAGGGCATGTTGGTGAAAGAAATTTAAAACAAATATGTAGAGATCAATGTGTGCTTGGGATACCTAATGTATCCAAGCAGCACATGATTTATAAATGTGGTGCGTGTCAGTTTGAAAAATCTCACATGTTACCCTTCTCAAGGAAAGGCTACATGCATGAGGACTACCTAGAGATTGTCCATACACATGTATGGGGACCAAGTAAGGATCCCTTAATTTCTAGATCAAGGGATTATGTATCTTTCATTGATGATTATAGTAGGTGGATTGTATTGTACTTTATGAAACACAAAGATGAAGTATTCAGTTGCTTTAAAACGTATCTTGCACTTGTTGAAAACCAAAGAGGGAGAAACCTAAAGAGATTAAGGTCGAATGGAGGAGGTGAGTACTTCTCAAATGAGTTTGATGCATTCTTGCCAGACAAAGGAATCAAGAGAGAAATTACAACAAGGTATACCCCGGAGCAAAATGGGGTGGCAGAGAGGAGAAATAGATTAATTGTTGAAATAGCTAGGTCAATGTTAAATGAGATAAAATTACCTAATTACTTGTGGGTAGAGAGTGTATCTATTGCCACTTACCTTGTTAATAGGTTGGCATTCAAATCTCCTGATCGGATGACCCCATATGAAGCATGGCATGGTAGAAGACCTTCACTTGATCATTGCAGGATCTTTGGCTGTGTTGCTTATGTGCATATTCCTTTTCAGATAAGAGGTAAGCTAGACCCTAAGGCAGAGAAGTGCCTCTTCATAGGGTATGATTTGAATCAGAAAGGATACAGGTTTTACAACCCTTCAAACAAAGGATTCATGGTCACTAGAGATGTTGTCTTTGATGAGAATGACTCTTGGTTTGAAATTGAATACAGGAAAGTAAAGCTACCTTATGACTTGGAAGAGGAGTTTCCAAGCCTCACTAAGGAGGAGCCTAATCAGATTGAAGAATTCAACTCAGATGATGAGGAAATCATCATCTCAGAAGAGTTCAAGGCATGGAAGTCCAAAGGCAAAGTCAAGATGAAGAAATTGGAGGATATACATGAATCATCCAGTCAAGAAATCTGAAGATCCCAAAGGGAGAGCAAGAATCCAATCAACTATGGGTATGACACTTTCTTAGTAACTAAGCACTCTGTTTATCTTGCAAAAGACTTTTCATTTGAAGAGCCATCATCATATGAAGAAGCAAAGACCAAGGCAGAATGGAAGGAAGCTATGGATGAGGAAATTGAAGCACTCAAAGAGAATGATACTTGCAAGCTACTGCCAAAGAAGGATTCTATAAAGGTAATTGGTTCTAGATGGATCTACAAGATCAAAAGGAATTCTGATGGATCAATAAGTAGGTACAATGCTAGACTTATGGGTAAGGGTTTTGCACAAACCCAAGGAGTTGGTTATGAAGAAACCTTCTCACTTGTGGCCAAAATGTCAATCATCAGGGTATTGGTAAGTGTGGCTACATCAAAGAATTGGAACATGTATCAATTGGATGTAAAGAATGCATTTCTAAATGGGTGTATTTCAGAGGATGTGTACATGTCTCAAACTCCTGGCTATGGGGATCCAAACCTGGTAACATATGTATGTAAATTGAACAAAACGCTTTATGGATTGAAGCATGCACCTAGGGCATGGAGCCATACGTTGACTACATACCTTCAGGATCAAGGATTTATCATGAGCAAAGTAGATACATCTCTGTTTATCAAAAGAAGTAATTTAGAGGTAATATACCTATGTGTATATGTTGATGATATCATACTCACAGGTTAGATGCTAATCACATGAAATTGATTAAGAATCAGATGATGCAGGAGTTCTAAATTAGTGACCTTGGATCACTAAAATATTTGCTTGGCCTAGAGTTAGTCTATACTAACTTTGGAATTTATATCACTCAAAGAAAGTATATACATGACATGTGGAAGAAATTTCATTTGCAAGATGCCAAAGTTGCAAGTACTCCAATGGAGGTAAACCTAAAATTAAGTGCTCATGAAGGTGATGTGCTTGAGAAAATTGCAAGTTACCAAAGCATAGTGGGAAGCTTGAACTGTGCTACATTGACAAGGATTGATATTGCTTATGGAGTAAGTGTTCTATCTCAGTTCATGCACAAACCTAGGGCACCTCATTTGGAAGCTGCCAAAAGGATTTTGAAGTATCTTAAGGGCACTGAAAATCAAGGATTGTACTTTCCTTATACCTCAGACTTGGACATCAAGATATATTCAGATGTAGATTGGGTAGGTTGCAAAGATGATAGAAGGAGTACCTTTGGATACCTATCTTTTGCAGGTAACAAACCTATATAATGGTCTTCAAAGAAGCAACCTACTGTTGCTTTATCTTCTACAGAGGCAGAGCATAGAGGATTGGACAATGCTACTCAAGAGGCCATATGGATCAGATTGTTGTATATAGATTTAGGTTTGCATACTACATCTCCAATGACTTTTGAAGATAATAAAAGCTCATTACATCTTGCAGCAAATCCTATTTATCATGCTAGGACCAAGCATATAGAGGTCCATTATCATTATGTGAGAGAAAAGCTATTGAGCAAGGAAATTCAGTTGGCATATGTATCAACTAATATGCAATGTGCATACTTATTGACTAAAGAATTAGATTGTACAAAACTTTGCAGGTTTAAGTCAATGATTGGATTGCAGGACATTCACGAAGATTGAAGAAGAAGACCGAACCAAAATTTTTGGCTTGAGGGGGAGCTGTTAGTGCAAAGTTCAAGCCTACACATTTGGCTAGAAGTTCATGAACAATTGAAGCTCCATGGAAACCATTGCTAGGAAGTTTTTTATCCTTTACCATTTGTAAAAGTCATTGTTTTGACTTGAGAGAATAATTGTAATCACTAAAAAACTGGTGGACATGTTAGTTGGAAAATTCACGACTTCATTTGAGGGAATATCTCCTAGATTGGAGAAATACTTTTTAGTGAGAGCAAATGGAGGATTCAAATTTCAAATTCAAATCTCACATCTATAAAAGATGTCAAAAAAACTCGTGGGGTGTGTGGCTCCATATCCGAGTTATCTTTGACCACATTCTAAGAGAGTAAGGCATACTTCATAGCCTATAGTACTCACAATCATTAGGCATTTTTTATCATACTAACTACCCTGTACAAAATTATGTTCTAATAAAATAGATCTATACTTCTCATCTATGGTCTCTCTGTTATAGTCACTCATTATTGTCAACTTGTACTGCTCATATCTCACTCATTTCTTCACCAGTTTCAATGATCGGCAACTTGTTCGAATCAGCTCCTAGTTCTCTACATGGTTACAAATTTTGAAGACAATCTATTAAGACATTTTGGAGAAAAGCATGACAAAGCACTTACTGGTCAAACTCTGCAGATAAAAAAGTTGGGGTAATGATTTGATTGCTAAGTTGATTGCTCTCTGTATAGTGCATCATTTTAAGTGATTCCACTTGGCATCATTAGCTTGCTAAGTTAATTAGATGGCTCTAAAAGGAATTTTTCTAATTCGTATTGTACTAGAAGCACTGAGCATAACAAGCAGCAAGTAAGTGAAAAAAATAGAAGGTTCTCATTGATCCTTCAACTTGGAAGTAACGTATTTTGATTCAATCATTTCTCACATCATTTCCAAAGTACATAGGCACTTATATAGTGTCACAAGAAAGCTAAAAGGGCCCAAAACTCAACTCTGAAGCTCGAAGGGGCTGATACAAAGCATGATTTTGCAGTACCTACTTATTTCTTGGAGTGTCCATCCATCTATCCCATCAGAAATTCTATCCCAACATGGAGATAATGGACACGTACATCTATGTCTAGGATCAATAAATTCTTGCAAAAGTGGATGCATTTGATACCTTGCATGAACGTCTAGAATGCGAAGCGCATAAAGTTACTATGTATACAAAGCATAACAATTTACAGTATTTTATGACCACCCGTATCCTCAATAGATAGCAATCTTTATAGAGTAACATTTTATTTAAGCTCCACTTCTCATCACATACAATCCAAGATGCCAGCAATGTTAGTGAGGTGCCTATTCCAGATGATCTTACCTTGCACCAAAGAAAACTGAAGAGGTATTTGATGTAGAAGCTAGTGTATTACTCAAGCCGGAACAACTCCAATTAGCAGCTATCTTCTCAAACCACCATGAACTTTGAGCTTTGACTCATTTGATTCATGAGACCCTACCACGCGATGAATCAAATGCAGAGTTACTGTGGGCATAAAGGTTTACCTGATCTCGTATCTTTGGCAAATGCGGAGTAACTCGGGGAATAAAAGTTTAATGGATCTCGTGTTGTCGGGACTCGGAGTGCAGGAGTCCGTGATTGCTAAGAAGGTTTGAGTAGGAACTTGCATTTCCAAACTGTATGGGCGTTGTAACATCTAGATCGACTAAGGCGTCGCTGGCCAGGGAATGTATACATTATGTGAATATGTAGTAGGAGGATAATATGTAACGGGCACGAGTAATCAATGAAAATATGGGGCTTGCAATTGTAATATCAGGTGGAGTGCTGTAGCACAAGTATTGGAAGAGCTTATGGTCACTGCAGCTACAACGGGAGGCTTTGTGTAGGCGCATGGAGCCTGCGGAGCATGTGTAGGCTTTGTGTAGGCGCATGGAGCCTGCGGAGCGGATGCATAACAATATCTCCATAACACATAACTGCGTTACATCATATCATCATCAGCTATCTGGTATGCTTGGTAAGCAATGGAGTGCTGGCTCTGGACCGAGTATGAGTGAGTGGAAAACAGACGGGTCATCCGTTCCAACAGATAAGAGATTTGAATAGCTCTCTTTCTTGCGAGAACATGATTATCCCATGTGGCACGAAAGAACGAGTCGCATAGACCAGAAAAAAAAAACATGTTCTTTCGTTCCACCATCTATGTAAGCATTCTCGCAGATGACAACGTCAGCTGCAGTGCGCGTTCTGCATGTCAACGTAAAGTGGGCATACTTTTGCATGCAGATTACCTCTTCAACGTACCCGTTCAACAAAGCGTTCATTTTGACATTTGTGCCACGAGTTTGCACATATTTATTGTATTGAATCAACGTTTTTTCCAGACTGTAGTTCCCGATTTCGTTCTATGCCTATCTACATTTTCAGCTATAGGGTTGAGGAAATCTGCTTTTTTTATTGATAAAATGAGATCTCTTTATCAAATCCTCTGAATCTTATTATTTTTCTTCACTAAAGGTATCTTTCCAAGAAAACGTCTTAGCCTTTGTCGTGTAGACATAGTGTTTTCCAGACAAGGATCTGAAGCAGAGCCTTTGTGGGGATCCTCTAGCTCTGTACCTTCGCCTCTAACCCTAGACATATATGTACCTTCATAGTATCCCACTTCATGCTCCGTCCTTACTATTGGTCTCTTCCATTGTGGGAGTTTTGCTTCTATGTCCTCCTAGAAAGGTTCGGTCATGTACACTCTTTCAAATCGTGGTAGGGGTGGATAATCCTTTATAACACTTAGTTCCTCATTCCACTAGTTTTCATGTCTTTGCTTTAAATATAAAAGCCATTAGTCAACGAACCATGCCCAATCATGCTTTAATTTTTTTTTTCAGTCCTTCGGATGTCAAATGAAAGAAAGATGAAGGGAAGGTAGCATTCTCGCCAAGTAACTTGCACGAACGAAAGGTCAAATGAACATAGCATTCTCTCCATAAGCTCCAATGAGACTTTAGTCCATCGTAGCTTGTTATTTCACCTCAACGGATATTTTGGAGTAGAGCTATGTGGATATAGAAAAAGGTTTTTGGATTGAGTTATTTTGGTTTTACTATTATTTGCGAGATTCTGTACTAACGAGTTCATACCTATAATTGCATTTCACTCTTTCATATCAATCACATGATAACTCAATGAAAAACGCCTACCTTTAAATTGGTCCATATACCATGGAGGAGAATCTACAACATCATAATTGAATTTTTCATCTTGATGAGGGGATGCCAGACAGACATGAACTTCAAATCCCAATGCAATCTTTTGAAAGTGAAGCACCACTCTTGTTAAGCATGATATGATAGTCCATGTTCACCTTGATTCTAGGAAGTCTCGACAAGCCATTGTTGTTGTGCCAAATAAGACCCTCATTGATGGAAACTAACGATTACGATGACCACGTGCTAGAGAGATGACTCTTCTCCCAACCTTATGCCTATATATATATATATATATATATATATATATATATATATATATATATATATATATATATATATATATATATATATATATATATATATATATGTATATATATTTATATATATATATAGCTGCTCGAAACACCAAGGACCACAAATGTAACTATAGTCCACAAGTGCATGTGCAATCTCCTCCACTCCTTTTATATCTTCCACTAGAGTACTACTGGCTGGAGTCATCTCGACCACTGCTTTAATACCTTCCACTAGAGTGCACTAGTGGTTGGTATACTTGCCACTTGAGTTAAGTCTCACTAGACTCAAGTTAGCTCATGTTAACTTGAGTTAGAAGGCTCTAGAGCTCTTGGGGCAAAACTCTCTCCCCATGCTTCCCATGGAGATTGAACCCAAGACCTCACCCTTCACAACCTTGAGACTTAACCACTAAGATAAGTGGATCATTTGTTTAAGAGAGCACATGAGCTTATGCTTAAGTCTAGTCTCAAGATCTTCGGTTGTACACATGAGTGACCATACGATGTCCGATTTTAGATCGGTGTGAATGGACCAGACCCTTAGATCATAGACTTTAAGAAACTAAGAAATAGGACCACCACATGCTAGAGATATGCATCTCCTCCAAACCTTATGCATGTATGTATAGCTGCTCCAAACAGGGAGGACCACAAATGTAACTAGAGTCCACAAGTGGATGTTCTCCTCCACTCCCCTCATATCTTCTACTAGAGTCTACTAGTGGTTGAAGTGATCTCCACCACAACTTAAGTACCTTCAATTAGAGTGCACTAGTGATTGGTATTCCTGCGACTTGAGTTAGCTCTCACTCGACTCAAGTTAACTCATGTTAACTTGAGTTAGAAAGATCTAGAGCTCTT
>CM035414.1:93215679-93273179 GCA_020310875.1 Ceratopteris richardii | reverse complement strand
CTGACCAGCCGATGGATAGTCTATTGTCAGTTCACAATGGATTCTGCACACCGCACGTGAGGTCATGTCCCATCGACGATCCGAGGCTTGTGATGCTTTTAGAGAAGGCTTATCAAAGCCTGTATGGTTAGATGCTGGGGAGTGGGACATGATTCGTGACGAGCAGTAGCAAACTCCTGATCGATATCGCCAGCAGCGAAATGCCACAACCACACATTTAGATACGATTGGACCGTCACATTTGGGCAGCGGCAGATATGACACGATGCATCATGAGTTTGTAAGTACCATTTCATTTATTGAATTTATTTGTGTTAAATTTCTCATGTATGTTTCTCTAATCTTTTTATATTTGTTTGAGGTGCTGGCAATGGGTCATCCTCCAACACAAACGGAGGAGTCTTACGGATATAGTCATGGGTTGACTGCACTATTGCAGGACTTGGAGGGACGCGGTGCCGTAGTTTCATGGGAGCATTTGTGATGAGGTAATTAATTTATAAACTTGGTTTTTTCTTGTAGTTTGTAATTTTCATGTGAATTTATCTCATTCCATTAATGTTCTTTGTTGTAGGACTGTTGATATGGAGCATTCTTTGCATGTGTATGGCAGTGGAAGACCAATATTTTGTATTTGATTTTCATATGGCAATACATTGCTTTGCCACATTTTGTGAAAGCGTCATATATGACAGTGGTTTGCCACACTCTTGTACATGCTTCATTATTGAAGTATATAACTTCTTTTGTACATGGTTCATGGTTCATTCTGATTATCTCTTTTGTGTCCAATAATACTCTGTTTCATGAAATCATATTTCGATTGTCATTAGAGTACACATCACATGTACTCGGTTTCTTTTTGGGCAGAGTGTATTGTCTTTTATTAAGCAACATCATGGTAATGTTGTTGTAGCATAGACAAAAAACTCTACCCAAAAAAAAATTTGCAAGTATGGTCGTCGGTATACACGATGGTACTCCTAGTAATGTCATCGGAATAAGCGTCGCTACACCCAGCAGGCGACTGTATAGACGACGGTATGCATAGCAGAGGCCTCGGTATGGGTGCCGGTATTACCGACGCGTATACCGACGCATATACCGATGCTTATACCGACGCATATACCGACGCTCTGATACCGACGCGCACACCGACCTTTACACCGGGATCGCGGCAAATAAAGCCGCATTCATTTTCCTCGGTAAAAACCTTGGTATACCATCCATCTATTGTAGTGTATATGCGTCGGTAATACCGGCACCCATACCCTCATCGATACCGAGGCCTCTGTTGGACGTACCGTTGTATATACCGTCACCTGTTGGGTGTACCCACACTTATTTCGATGACATTACTGGGAGTACCGTCGCGTATACCGAGGACCATACCTGCAAAATTTTTTTTGTGGAGAGTGTGCTGTCTTTTGCTACAACAACATTACCATGATGTTGCTTAACAAAAGACAATACACTCTGCCCAAAAAAAACCATGTGATGTGTACTCTAATGTCAATTGAAATATGATTTCATGAAACAAAGTATTATTGGACACAAAAGAGATAATTAGAATGAACCATGAACCATGTACAAAAGAAGTTATATATTTCAATAATGAAGCATGTACAAGAGTGTGGAAAACCACTGTCATATATGATGCTTTTACAAAATGTGGCAAAGCAATGCATTGCCATATGAAAATCAAATACAAAATTTTGGTGTTCCACTGCCATACACATGCAAAGAACGTTCCATATCAACAGTCCTGCAACAAACAAAATTAATGGAATGAGATAAATTCACATGAAAATTACAAACAAGTAAAAACCAAGTTCATAAATTAATTACCTTATTGCAAATGCTCCCATGAAACGACCGCACCGCGTCCCTCCAAGTCCTCCAATAGTGCAATCAACCCATGATGATATCCGTAAGACTCCTCCATTCGTGTTGGAGGACGACCATTTACCAGCTCGTGAAACAAATATACAAGAGATTAGAGGAAGGTACATAAGAAATTTAACACAAATAAATTCAATAAATGAAAAGGTACTTACAAACTCATGATGCATCGTGTCATATCCGCCGCTGCCCAAATGTGACGGTCCAACCGTATCTAAACGTGTGGCTGTGGCATCTCGCTGCTCGCGATATCGGTGAGGAGTCTGCTGCTGCTCGTCAGGAATCACATCCCACTCCTCAGCATCTAACAATATAGGCTTTGGTAAGCCTGCTCTGAAAGCATCACGAGCCTCGGGATCATTGATGGGACATAACCTCACGTGCGGTGTGCAAAATCCACTCTGAACTAACAAGAGCCTGTCCATCGGCTAGTCAAAACTCCTGATAAATCGTCTATGTGATATAATTCTTCCGATCTTTATCCTTCTTAGTCCATTTCAGCATGATAGAGTGTCCAAACTGGATGGACTAAACACCATCACTAGAGCTCCATCTCGGATACTAAACACCTTGGAGTAATCATGGTCATGAGCACCCGAAGGTGTACGTGGTATAATGCATGGCGTACCTACATCTAAGGTACTCGTCATAGGAGTAGAAGTGGGCGACACAATGTCTGTCGCACTGCCTCCATAACAGTCGCCTCCTCCGTCTCAAGACCTACCTGTAGATCCCCTCATAGAACCTCCAGCTCTAGAGTGTGACCTCGATCTACGAGACGAGCTAGAACCTGTATCGCACTGAGGTGTCGAACGCACATGTCTACTAGTAGACCTAGTAGGAGACGGCTAAAAAGATGGTCCTGGTGGAGTCACAAAGCTAGGAGACATACCTCCTACGGGAGTAGCACCACCCGCAGGAGTGACACCGGCAGGAGTGACACCGACGGGAGTGACATCGGTGGGAGTGAGGCCAGCGGGAGTGAGGCCGGCAGGAGTAAGGCCGCCTGGAGTGAGACTGGGAGGAGTGCTACTGAAGGGCTTTGGTGTGCAGAAGAAGAGTAGGAAGAAGGAGATGGAGGGAGAGAGAAGAGAGGAGAGACGCGCGGAGATGCATGGGAGCCTCGAAATCCATTTAATGATCTCTCTTGAGGCAATGCTCTATATATGATGTATATATATGAATATGGGGGTAAGGTCACATGACCCTTACATCCCCAACAATCTCCCACGTAAGGGTTAATGTGACCATAAGTGGAAAAATATACAAAGAATGATGTACGACTATACAATAATGTACAGGAAGAGTCTGGATCTCTACCCATACTAGATCAGCCTACAGCAACTGCCTCGAACAGGGTGTATCCATGCACCTCAAACTCATCTAGACTCATATCGATAAGAGTCGAGCTCACATATGAGTGATGCAAGAACTGATGAAGTTCCTGCAAAGCTCCCACTCGCTCTATGCCTATGTCAATCATCAAACGACTCACAACTCCAAGTGCAAATGCTCCAATAGCAACTGCAATGTCTGGTCTCGATCATAACAACTTGTACATCAGACTCCCGAATGCTGACAAAACATGTGCTATCCTAGCTAACCTAAGTATGTCAGCCATGCCTATATCCAAGGCATCCAAAGCACCATCATCAAGACCAACATGTCCCGACATATTTGTGTCAACAACTGGCATGAGAGAATCCAAGAATGACTGCATAACTGCTGACTCCTCAACATCTAAATCAGCCATGCTCACAACCAAGGATGTATCTAGCTGTGCATCATGAGAGCTAATATGCTCTACCATACACTGTATACCATGAGAGCAATCCTGCTCTATCACACCAAGTGTATGATCATGCTCCACATGAGCTAACTGCACAACATCAATACCAAGGTCAAACTGATGATCTAACTCTAAGTGAGTATCATCAAAATGCTCTATATGAGCATCCATATCATGCTCTTAAGCATCCAAATAATCATCCAAAGTGTGCTCCATAAGAGCATCCATATGATCAACCAAACCATGCTCTACATAAGTATCATGAGCATCCAAAACATGCTCTACATGTGCATCCATCTGAGCATCTAAATCATGCCATACATGTGCATCAAGAATGTCCATAGACCTATCTATAGATCGACAAAATGAGACATGACGAGTCTCACATCGCACAAGGTGAAACTCCCACTGAGATGAAACTGTCTCTCACATGAAGTACCTGCAGTGGATACCTGTGCCCAATCCTAGAACCTCTGACAAGCGTAAGCTGTCCCAACTGCAACTCAAAATGATGCTCACCAAGGAATGCATAACATCTGCTCTCCTGTAACTCGCTAACTGAAATCAAGCTCATAGGGAATGAAGGCACTGTTGGAGTTAGACGTCTGCGGAAGCACGCGAACAGCACAAGGAAGAAGAAGAAGCTTGGAGCACAACACACAAGACTGTATGTATTACTAGAGAATGTACAAAGATAAGTAGCCCATTAGGGCAATAGGCGTATATACAAGCCGGGGGAAAAAAACCTCCTAAAGAGGGAAAAAAGTGCCCCGGCAGTCCTAGAGTGTTCACACACATCACTACCTAAATATATCAACAAATCCCCCCTGGGAGTGATGCGGTGAACAAGGAGCTGTCACTCATGTATAAGGAAGTGCCAAGCTATGTGGAAATCACTCCACAAAAGGAAGTAAGCCCAAAGCTTTGCGGAAAGCTTCAAACTTCTCCCTAGGCAGAGCCTTCGTGAAAAGGTCTGCAATGTTCTCCTGCGTGGGCACATATGCCAAGCTGATCTCCCCAGCAGAGAACCTCTCCCTGACATAGTGATAATGCACCTCAATGTGCTTAGTGCGAGCATGGAACACAGGGTTCCTCGCAACTGCCAATGCGCTCTGACTGTCAGTGAAGATGGTGGTGGCAGAAGACTGGCCAACACCCAAATTAGCCATAAGGCGTCTGAGCCACACACACTCAACAGTCGCTGTGAAAGCTGCCCTATACTCAGCCTCACAACTGGAAGTGGCCACAGTAGGCTGCTTCTTGCTCAACCAAGATATACATGAGCTACCAAGCATGAAGCAAAAACCACTGGTGGACACACGAGTGTCATAGCAACCAGCCCAATCTGAGTCAGAAAAAGCATGCAAATCTGGCGGTAGTGATCCCCCCTTGGGATAAAACAACCCAAGTAGCCGAGTACCACTCAAGTAGCGAAAGATGCGCTTAACCGCTTTCCAATGCGTGACTCCTGGGCAATGCATGAACCTGCTCATCTGTGAGACAGCAAACTGAATATCTGGCCGAGTAATGCATAAGTAAATCAAGCATCCAACAGCCTGCTGATAGAGAACAACATCAAATGCATCTCCAGCATCATGAAGACTCAATCGTAAACCTGTCTCCATAGGAGTGGCAATAGGCTTACAGTCTTCAAGGCCAAAACGCTGCAATAATGTGTCAATATATTTTGTTTGACAGAAAGCCATTCCACCATCAACGTGCATAAACTGAATGCCCAAATAGTGATGCAAATGCCCCAAATCAGACATCTCAAATGAGGCATGCAAATCAGCCTTAAAATCAGCAATATGCTTCTCAAGAGGACCAGTGAGCAGCATGTCGTCTACATAGACAACAATGATCAGAAGCACATCATTAGCACGCTTAACATATAAGGTGCTTTCAGTTGGACTGTTCTCAAAACCATGTGCAATTAGATAGGCATGTATTTTCTCATACCAAGCACGTGGTGCTTGCTTTAAACCATATAACGCCTTCTTTAACCTGCACACCTGGTTTTCATGCCCTTTCTGCACAAAGCCACGGGGCTGAAAAACATACACTTCTTCATGCAAGTCACCATTCAGAAATGCTGTTTTAATGTCCAACTGATGTACATTCCAACCATGATGGGCTACAAGTGCACAAATGCTCCGAACAGTAGTCATACGGCATGTAGGTGCAAAGGTCTCATCAAAATCAATGCCTCTTTCCTGCGCATAACCCTTTGCAACAAGCCTAGCCTTATACCTGTCAACTGTACCATCAGGTTTACGCTTCAGCTTGTATACCCACTTAGTGCCAATGGCCTTCTTGCCAGGAGGCAAGTCACATAAAGACCATGTACCATTCTTCATTATAGCATCATATTCAGATTGCATAGCAGCCATCCAATTTTCTGAATTTTGTGCTTCATCAAAAGAAATAGGCTCATTCTCATCACAGAGACTAGATGCAGCCATAGCATAGCAATCTGATGCAAAGGAGGTACTATGAGAGCCTGAACGAGTACGATATGACAAAGGTGCATCTAATTTGCTGTCACGCAAAGTCTGCACCAGCCATTTTGGCATAGTTTTTGCCTGTTCAATATCAGCTCTCTCATCAACAAGTCATCATGTAAATCTGCATCAGAAATGGAATGATCTGCATCATCATATGAAACCTGCAAAGGCTGAGAAGTTGCCTCATTAGGACCAGCGTTAGCCTGTCCACCTGTAAAAAGAGGCATCAAAGTATCATACATGTCTTTGGAGCTAACAGATGTCTCCTTAGTACATGAAAGCAATGGCTGAATAGCATCTTCCACAAAGACAACATCACGGCTAACCAGAATGCGTTTAGTCTGTGGATGATACAGACGATAGCCTTTACTTTCAGAACTGTACCCAACAAAAATACATTTTACTGCCTTATCATCCAATTTTTTGCGATGTTGTTCAGGCACTAATGCATATGCCAAACAACCAAAAACACGCAGATGAGCAACAGATGGCTTGCGGTCATGCCAAGCCTCATATGGAGTGATAGACTGCAACGCTTTGGTGGGACACCTGTTCAGTACATATGCTGCACACATGACAGCCTCAAGCCAGAAACTATGTGGTAAAGCCTGACTTTTGACCATGCACCTCGCCATCTCCATGAGTGACCTGTTCTTTCGTTCAGCAACTCCATTCTGTTGAGGTGTATACGGCACTGTACACTGGTGTTTTATCCCACGTTCAGCCAGAAATGCATTAAAATCTGAAGACATATATTCCCCCCCTCGATCAGAACGGAGGGTGCCCATTTTACATGCTGACAGATTTTCAGCCAAAACCAAAAACTGTTTGAAGCACATGAACACTTCGGACTTTGCTTTGAGTGGATATACCCATGCATGCCTGGAAAAATCATCAATGAAAGTCACGAAGTAAAGGTAATTTCCAAAAGAGGGTGTCTGCATAGGACCACAGACATCACTATGTACAAGCTGCAATTTCTGCATAGCCCGAACTGAACCATCTTTTGGAAAGGAAGAACGCTGCATTTTGCCCAAAATACAGCCTTCACAAACATGTTTTCCAGGTGCCTCAAGTTTGGGCAAAGAGGACACCATTTCATATTTCTGTAGGCGTAACAAACTAGCAAAATTCAGATGACCAAAGCGTGCATGCCAAAGCTTTGCATCTGACATAGCCTGAGAATCATGAACTGCACATGCCGAATCATTCACAGATCTTTCATAGTCTATGAGCTTATACAGCCCACGACATAAAATGCCAGAAGCAATAATCACATCGCCATTTGAGAGATCATGGACTGTACACCTGTCATCAACAAATTTCACAACCAAGCCAATCTTGGCTAATGCAGAAACTGATAACAGATTCTTTTTGATCCCTGGCACAAATAAAGCATCTGACAAAGTGAAAGAACTACCATCAGCAGTAGTCAAATGATCTTACCAACTCCCATAACAGGATAAGAGGAGTTATTGGCGCATGTGACAGTATTCCCTGTAGGGGCAGGCTCAAGTGAAGAGAAGAAACTGCGCTGCGAGGTAATATGTTTGGTCGCCCCACTGTCAAAGTACCAAACATCTGAGTCTACTGCAGACATGCACTGATCATGAGAAGATGGGTCAAAACTGCAGACAGTAGTAAACGCCCATTCTTCTTCCTGCACAAGATTTGCAGACTCTGTTTTTGGTGTAGAGGCCTCTGCAACAACCATTCCAGCCTCTTTCTTCTTTGCCTCTTTAGCAGCCAGTTTTGGACAGTTCTTTATAATATGATCATTTCCTTTACAGTACTTGCAGAACAATTTCTGCTTTTCTGATTTGTTCTCATCTTTATCCTGGTTCTTCGATTGTGCAGCATTTGCAGATTTCTGCTTACTAGTAGAAGAGCTCCATTTTCCTTTGCCCTTCTGACTAGCCAGGAAAGCTTGATCTGCAACACGCATAATGGACCTGTTCTGCCTGGACTGATCTTCCTGCAACAGAACAGAGACTAATTCCTCAAATGACAAGGCATTCGGATTGCCTTTCATCATCAACCGAAGAGTAGAGGCAAAACTCTGATATGAATCAGGAAGACCATTCAGAACGGTCTGCACAAGTGAGCTATCTGGTATAACTTCATCAGCAGAAATCAATTGTTCCTTCAGGTCTTTGATCTTTGTAAGAAAACTGTCCATAGAATCACCTTCATTCATGTGCTCACTCTCCAACTGTTTTCGGAGGTAAGCAACACGAGCCTCATTCCTAGCCTGGTACAAAGTGGTAAGCGTATCCCAAGCATCCTTTGCTGTTCTGCAAGAGCGAATGTGAGGAATAATGGCACGTTTGACAGACAAAGCTATCAATGCATGTGCCTGGGCATCTCTGCCATCCCAACGAATCTGCTCTGCAGTAGGTGCAACAGAAACAGCAGCACGAACAGGAATCTGCGGAATATCATCTTCGACACCATCTTCATCAGCTCCAACACCTGTATTTGCAGTACCTGTCGTTACAGGTGTAACAGGACGTCTTTCAACACCCTGCACAATGTTCCACAATCCTTTTGCAACCAGTACATGTCGCATCATATAAGCCCATAATGGGTAGTTGGTACCATCCAACTTATCCTCAACAGCCAACATACGGAATACATCACTGCTTTCAGCCATGGCCGGTGACTAAAATACCTTGATGCAGAAAATTGACTGTATCTCAAAAAGTTGAACGGAACTGCCCAGACGAGTTCTGCTAGACCTGTAGCAGACTTCGAGATGCTTAAACTGGCGAACAGAAACTGGTATATATCTTTGGCACAAAAGGACGAAATAGCCTGCACAAGCACTGCGATAGTGCGTTCGGAGGCCGAAACGAGCTCAGATCGCGATTTCGGCACCACAGAGCGAAGACGTTTTGATCTCGGAAACACCCTGAGTATGCTCACCAAATTTTGTGCGAATCTGAGACTGCAAACGGAGGAGTGTCGACGGCGCCCTAGAAGAAGCAACGACCTGCTCTGATACCAATTGTTGGAGTTAGACGTCTGCGGAAGCACGCGAACACCACAAGGAAGAAGAAGAAGCTTGGAGCACAACACACAAGACTGTATGTATTACTAGAGAATGTACAAAGATAAGTAGCCCATTAGGGCAATAGGCGTATATACAAGCCGGGGGAAAAAAACCTCCTAAAGAGGGAAAAAAGTGCCCCGGCAGTCCTAGAGTGTTCACACACATGCACATAGCGTACATGTCTGAGCATAAGTGATGCTCTACTAGGTAACATAAGGCATACATCTCCTACACCCTCAATGTCATATGATGTACCATCAGGCAAGTGCACACATCCACGACTCTCACCTGAGAATTGACAAAACCACTCACGATGTGGAGTAACATGAAAGGTGGCTAATGAATCAAGCAACCAAGCCATATGCATGCTATCCAATGATCAAGAGGAATCCTGAGATAAACCATAGGAGAAAGTGATATCACCATCACTGGCATAATCAACTGCCATAGACTCTCCTGAAATCACTACCGGATCTACATCACGTGCATGTCTCTGATGTCGTCGTCGCATCCGCCTGAAGCAACGTCGTCGAATATGGCCCTCATGTCTACAATTCCAACATCGAAGTCGTCGATGTGATCTATGTCTCACATGAGTCAACGGACTCGCATACATATCATGTAGTCTCTGCCATAATGCACTACTCGTCTCCTCATACATAACAGACTCATATATAGAATCCACAAGCTATAATCGGATAGTGGAGCTGGCCAATGCATCCATATCCATCCATACGTGGTCGGGCATGTCACGAGGCCTCTGTGCATCTCTATTCACATACATGTGTAACCCTGCACGAACCAATGTATGCCATATCTGAGCTTTCCATCTCGGAAAGTCAGGCCCATCGAATCGAGAAGACACCATGCTGGCAATCCAAGACTAGCAATGTAATAAGAGACTCGAACAATACTCTATCCTCAATAGGATCACACATGCATATCCATATGCATACCTCACATCACATATGTCTCTGTGGAGAAGAAAACCATGTGAACCACCTGTCACATAACCATGCATCTAGCATGCACATAAAACCATGAGCATAAGCCTGCTCACCAAGTCTCCAAAGTGACCAAATAGATGTGAAAGAATCCTGGGAAAATTTCGATATAGTATCCCCTGTAAACTGAGCAGTCAAACAAGATAACCAATAACAAAAGAACAATGAGTAATCTATCACCACCTATCACTGATCCAACCAAAGATAATGGCAACTACATATGCTAAAAAACTGATACCAATACATGCCAATACAATGGCAATACAACTCCCGCTGAAGAATAAATCCTACAAGATGGTCCAACGTGTCACGAACAATGTGTGACCAAGTCCAAGTGAATGGAGATAATCAATGATCCAAAGCTATCACACAAGCTTCAAGATCCACTAGAGCTCCTTTCTAGCATAAAAGTCGATGAAATTGCGGCAGCATCTCCTTTGTAAAATGGACTCTAGAACCAAAATAACCATGTGGGAATCACCATCCACATATGCCAAGAATCACACTGGCAAACACATATCAATCAATGACCAAATGCTAATAACGGTGACAAACAAATGTGTAACTGAGGCTCCAATCTGGATCATGTACATGCAGAGAAAACAAAGATACAAGTACCAACCAAGATCCACAATCAACTCTCACAGAATTGTGTGCAACTGGTAACTAAATCCATAACCAAGTGGCATAAGCAAGCTATAGACTACAATGGGACTATACATCCATGATCAAACTCATGATGATATAAACCTTAAAAAAGAGTATACCACAATGTCATCTTACATGCCAAACGCGTGACAAGATCATGCTCTACTCTCATATGGAGGAGCTACCACAATGATCATACATGTAAAATGCTTTGAAGCTCTGAAAATAAGAGCTTGCACACCATAAATTCTCTCTCGAAGAAGTTCCAAAGAAAATTCAACCTTCAAGTGCAATTAGGGTTCTTATAGTGAAAATATACTGCTTTGTGTTTTGCTGTTTCAGAGGTGATAACCTCTGAATCTCAACTTTTGCTCTTCAGCAAAATTTAGTATATGACTCTTGGCTACGTAAGGAGATAAATAACACCTCAATCGGAGGTGCGTAGCTCAAGATATGCTTAAAACAAGCAGCTGCTATCAATTTCACTTTCACTTGCAACAGCCCTGCTCTGTATTCTGCATTTTCGGCAACCTAAAACTCAGAATCTGAATCCAATTTCTTCTACAAAGTTGTAGTTATCTTTCCAAGCTACGCACAGCAAGTTGAATCATCACATTCCAACCTGTAGAACGCAAGTTATGACTCAAAAACCGATCTGCTATCCTACTCAATGTAGATTCATCTTCTACAATACTCTGCATTTTTTGACTTTTTGGCAGTCTAACACTCCGAACCAGGTTCTACGCCCTTCTGTGAAGTTGTAGCTCTTTGTGTTAGCTACACACAGAACTTTAAAACTCATCAATCTGAGCTTCCTAGCTTGAGTTATGGTCAAAATGCTGAACTACTATCAAGAGATGCCGACCTACACTTCTACCTCTTTTAACCTAAGCTTCCATTGAAGCTTCTTCCACACTAGCCTTGAGCATGCTCTGATACCAATGAAGGGCTTTGGTGTGCAGAAGAAGAGTAGGAAGAAGGAGCTGGAGGGAGAGAGAAGAGAGGAGAGACGCGCGGAGATGCATGGGAGCCTCGAAATCCACATAATGATCTCTCTTGAGGCAATGCTCTATATATGATGTATATATATGAATATGGGGGTAAGGTCACATGACCCTTACATCCCCAACAGCTACCACAAGTGATCCAATACTGTGATGCAGCGGCCATATACGTGGGAGGAACCTGAGAGATGAACTCCAAAAACTGCTCCTCTGTCATGGAATGTGGAGTGATTGGAGGACTGTCTCCCATCGTGCTCTATAATAAAAGAACTCAAATAATTAGCATGCCATAATAAAAGTAATATAGAAAATAAACAAAAACAAACTAAAAATTAGCACGTACAAGTGTTTTATTCAAAAGTCCTCTAGTCTAGCATCCTTTTGAAGATCCAATGCACCGAGAATATCTATCTCTATATTGATGGATTCTTGCTATGCTGGTTTCTTCTTGATCATCATCTATTGCTTCGTCTTCTCGAACAATGACCTCTTCTTCTCGAACAATGATCTCTTCCTCCTCGACTGTCGAATGAATGTCTGAGTCCACTAGAGATGGACTTTCTTCTACATCTATGTTCTCAAAACTTTGTCTACTATGTGGAGCAACTTGTAAAACAAATAGCCACTCTCGTTCTTTTGAATCGGGTATAAAAACAATTTGCTCATAGTGTTTGGGAAGTACAAATGTATCCCTTTCATCTGTCCATAATCTTGTGGAGTCGACTTGAAGCAAACCGCTTTTATCCCGTCTCACTGTTGCATTTCTTCCAGAGGTGACTAGTTTCAACCATTTCACATAAAAAACAAAGTAATCAAACTTTCTGAAAGATAGTTTCAAGATGTCTTGAATCACACCAAAATAATCTAGCTCACCTTCTAGAGCATTATTATCTCTTGCACTCGCTCTACTTTTTTGCAAAAAATTCACCATCACTCCACTATCAACAGTACACCTATTTTGATCGATTCGTGCGATTCAAAAGTGTCGTCCATGAGACCATAGTGCACCGTATTTAATATACTCCCAATCACATCCTTTTGCGAGTTCTTCTTCTTCTTCAGAGATATCTTCACCCGTTGCTTTTGCTTGTGAAACCGCTGTATCTAACCATCTGCTCATTGGAAAAGGTGGAAGAGGTTGAAGACTTTCTGGAAGAGGCAAAAATTGAGTGGAACGATTTCTTCGAAACTAAGCTCTTTCCTTTGCGTTAGTTTCCTTGGCAAGCTCATACCTTTATAACCACTTTTGCATAGGCTCAGAGTTAACTATGCAAAACTTCATTGCCTTCTCTCTAAAAGTTGCATCCATTTTTTTTTACAATCCTTTACCTTGTGGTTCATCACCTACAAGACGAAAGAGAATGCAATCATTCCGAAAGAGAATGAAATCATTCGGATAAGCATGAATTTTAGTATAATCCATTCCAATGGACTATAAAAGCTTTTTCGCATCTCCACGTGTTGGAGGCATGTCTCTATTTATATATACACACATATACATATAAATTATAAATTTCTAGACATAGACATATACATGATTGCATACACACATACAAATATACACATACATACACATACATACACATACATACACATACATACACATACATACACATACATACACATACATACACATACATAGACATACATATACATGTCATGAAAGTAAATCCAAAGTGATAAGGTCAAAGTGCATGGAATGAACCTTTTCTCTCCACCCACCTTTACAATCTTTGAGATACATTTGCTTACCCCATTTTCCAATCAACCTAATACCTCCAGTGCTCTCCATTTGACTCTAAAGGATGAGTAGGTAAAAATTGTTCATTCAATATGCATATGCATATGCATACACAGACACATACACATAAGCACACACATACACCTATATATATGAATACACATACACATATACATACATATTTATTTATTTATTTTCATTTATATCACATTTTTTGTGAACTTATAGCTTACTATTTCAAAAGATTTTAACTTGCAAGAACATTCTTCCTACATCATATGAGAAAATGAAGAAGATAATAACAAATCTTGGAATAGATTATCAATGTATACATACATACACGTACTTACACATGTTATGAAATTAAGGCCAAAGTGATAAGCCCAAAGTGCATTGAATGAACACTTTTTGTTTGCCCACCTTTAGAGTCTTCTAGATACATTTGCCTCCCCCATTTTTCGATTTGATATTATATTTGCACGACACTTCCATTTGATTCCCAAGGATGACTAGATAGAAAGTGCTCATTCGATATGCATACACATACACATACACATACACATACACATACACATACACATACACATACACATACACATACACATTCACATACACATACACATACACATACACATACACATACACATACACATACACATACACATACACATACACATACACATACACATACAATACATCCGAAAATTGCCAAAGGAAGATTTTTTCATAATCCACAAGGACTTTCCCCTCCAGGACACTTCATGACTTGGTGTCTGAAGGCCTTGAGCAAAGTTTTGTGCCTATTTGCAATAATGCAAGGGACCAATTGTATATTTCTAGTTAGGAAGTCCCTTGCCCTTACTACCCTAGGAGTTAACTTTAGAGGAAAAGTATTAGGTCAAATAGGAATAGCTTTAGGTCTTGGACTCATAGACCCTCAGTAAATATCCCAATCATATTTGACTTACCAATTGCCACTATCTTTTCAGAGAAGAAAGAATGTAGTGGAGAGGCTCAAGGCCAAGAGCCAATTGTAAAAGCTTTATAATACCAATTATTGTTTTTCCAATTTCCATGTGCATTCAATCTATTATATCTTTATGGTTTTTGACAATCTCATAACTTTTGCACAATTTGATCAGTCTTTTTCCATTATTTCTTGTAATTTGTGTTGCCCAAAATGATTGCAATGGCCTAGGAATGCAAAAAAAAGGTTTGTCACCGAAACGCAGGGATGGGCCCTGCAAAACTTTTGTAGGGCCCATCCCTGCGTTTCTGTGGCAAGCCTTTTTTTTGCATTCCTAGGCCATCCTATGCACTAGGTGACCTATATTGATGGTCTATCTCCCTCAATTAGCACCTTCACTTGGGGAATTGTGGAAGAATCTTCTTATGTGCAATAATTAGTGAAAGTTAAGACTCCTCTGGGTGCATATAAGCATGGAGTAGTAAATAAGCATGGCAATGGCATGTGCGAATCATATGCCCCAATGTGCATGGCATGTGTTTCCATGGCTTGGAAATGCCAAAAACAGGCCTGCCGCAGAAACGCGGGGATAGGCCCTGCAAAAGTTTTGCAGGGCCCATCCCTACGTTTTTGTGGCACGCCTTTTTTTGGCATTTCCAAGCCATGAAATGCATTAAATAGCATTATCACTTACAACAAGTACAGAAAAAAGAATGATACAGCTATGAAACACACTTCAAAGAGGTACTCGAAAAAGACACCTAGAAACATAGGAGAAATAAACTTCAAAACATGTACAGTAAGAGATAAACACTTAGGAGAGAAAATATGAGAAGACAAAGATTATATTCATCATTTGGGATTTACAAAATATTCATCATATGGGATATACAAAAGGTTCTCCAAACAAGGGAGTACAATTTTTTGTTAAGGGTTATTCCCTCTAATTCTCCTAGCTAGCTGCAAATATTTAGGTTTTTTTGTCACTCTCTTTGCATGGATGGCACATAGCTTAGAGTCCTCCAACATCGATATAAGATACGCCTCTACAGCTTCTTGGAGAGCTTCAATGGCTATCCCTTGGATACGAAGTCCAGTGCAATAGCGTTGGATCTCTTCCTTCACAACTCTTGCAAATGACCTTCGTGGAATAAGAAGCTCCATAGACTTTTGATAGTGTCGAATCTCTGCAAAGGCTCCGATTTTCTTTCTGCGCCTTCATGGTGCGCTTGCATTTGGGGGGATGTTGGGTTGTGGTCGTTGTGGTCTACGACATGGTTGGTAGTTCTTCTTTCTTCTTGGAGGACGCCTAGATGGTCCTGCCTCATCATTTACTTCCTCTACCCGACCTAGCTCTCTTTCTTCATCGGTTGGTCTTTGTCCTTGTCCTGGGGGGAGTGTCTTGCCTCCTTGTGTTACTCGATGGTTCACGGGGATATTGTCGTTGTTCCATGGTGGCTCATTTATACTTTCTTCATCTGAGGAACCTGATAAATTTGATGTCTCAATCACAACTTTCCTATGTCCTTGTTGTTTGGGCCTTGACTTGATTGGTGTTCTCACTAGGGACTCATCATCAGATGGGAGAGGGGAATAATTTATTTCTTGAGATACATCTCTCTCTGGTGAAGCTTCATCCCCCCGTGATGGAATGCTACCTGATTGTGTACCTACACCCGAGCTTCGTCTGGAAGAGTGGCTTGTGGTTCGACGCTTCTTGTGGGGTGTCATCCATGTTGGGCGTTGAGTACCTTGCACATGGCTAGGGTAGACGACATGATCCTTCCTAGTAGTCTGCTTTGTGTGTGCCATTCTCTTAGGTTGTAAAGTGGTAAAATGAGGAAGGACACCTCTATTTATAGGCTTTCACTTAAAATTGTCCTGTTCAATTAAAGTGGATAAAAATTAGTTTTAAGACATTAAAATTATTTTCACAAAAACAGTACAATTGTATTTGAAGTGAAAGGGGTTATAAAAAACTTGAAAATAAAATGCATTTTCAGAGTTTGGAAACTATTTCCAAGCAGAACCCTCACAAACTTTTTGTGCACACCATTGGGCATGATGTATGGTTCCTGACGATGATATCCACTTCTCTCTTACAATATCATGTTGTAGCTTTCATGTAATCTTTGCTATTCGTGACTCACATGCTCGTTCCATTACATATTTTCTAGCGAATGTCGCACGAAAAAACCAATTGAACATTTCTTCTAAATAGTTTGATTGGAGTAGACCACCCCCATGACGAGTGTTTTTAAAGTAAACACCTCTAGCCCTGTAATGTGACTTCTCCATTCCTTGTGTACTAAAAATGTCCAGTGACCCATATCGATTCATAAAATATGTTCCATGTGCAAAAAGAATATGCTATGATCTCGTCAATAAGATATACACATAGTGTTTAAGACCAAATAAAAAAATGTAAGCGAAACTTACTATGTAATGTGTAATGTTGCTTTCTCCCCAAGATAAGATGAATGACTGTGTAAACTCCTTCAAAGTCACTTGAAATCATTCTCGTTGTGAAGCATTAGTGGAAACCAAACACATCAAATGTAACAATTCATCGAACAATGACCAAACCTTCTTTCACTTGTTAATGAGATCAACCTGACTATCATTGTCTCTTGTAATTGAACAGAGGTCCTTCCAAAGCTCCCATTTTCCATCATCTTGACTATTCACATCTCTTTTAAAGAAACGTCTTGCCTTCTTCCGAGTCATTGAAACTTGTTGTAAAATCTCTTGAGACTCACCATACTTCTTAACAACTAAAGATACATGGCCACCATGACAACCTATAGAATTCAAAAGATCTTCTATTTTTTGGATTGCTATTGTAGACCTCTCTAGTGGTTTCATTGCAAATGCATATTCAACATGGAGCTTCAAAAACCTATCAAAGATCCTCATGAATGCATGCAAAGTACAAAAGTGAACATTGACTAATGGAAATGGGATAATGGGGTTCCAATCATTGCTTTTTTTATCACGAGTCGGTTCTTGTAACATTGGACACCTCAAAAGTGAAATCTCTCATTCCCTGTGATTTGATGAGTCTGTTTCATCAATTTCTTCAGAGTCATCAACTCTCATCAATGCCCTTGCTGGTTTAGACTGTCTCTTAGATCCTTTGTAACCTTGTGTACAATATGGGCAAGGATAGAGAGAAGATGCTCCTTGTTTACAACCTAACATGCATTTTATACTCTTAAGGTCTCTACCCAAATGTCGTTCTACCTCAAATTCACCTATATCATCTACAAAAAGCTTTTGCCCATATATTTGAGAAGATATTACTTCCGTAATCCATGGAGTCCTACTAAAAATCCACGAAATAACATTGTTTGTTCTTTGGGAACTTCTATAGCTTCAGTATGAACTTTAACTTAACATTACAGTCTCCACAAAGGAGAAAACATTATCTTAATATGACACTTGAATGCAATAAAACTTCAACACCAAATAAAATGTAGTAGGGGTACCTTTGATTGTTGAACTATAAAAGTGAACCATTGCTTGTTGAAGCTTTTGAAGATCCACAAATATATTGTTGAATTTAGTGTAAGTAAATCCTTATGTAGATAGGATTTTTGATTGCTTCTTGGGAATATTTGGATGATAAACAGAGGCAGGCATAGTTTCTTCTATGAATAAATATTGTCCAATAGTACGAGTCACATCCTCATTTGAAGTTTTTTTATTGATAGACACTTTACAAAATACCCATTTCTACTGATGTCCGCTTCGTCACATATTGCCTGCACATCTTGCACTATGATAAGGTTTTTTAATTTCTTTGAAAACTCATCTTCAACAACAACTCTAATACACTTTCCTATGTGTGAGTCTAAAGCAAATGTGATTTCTTTGGTGTTTATACAACTATTCATCATCTTGAATTGGTCTTCTGTTGTTGATGAAGCAATTATGTCTTGAATAAACGACCTACACAATGAAAGATTCCATTACAAATCTTCATTAAAACATATAAAAGTAAAACAAATACTCACCTTGTTGCATATATACGTCGTTTGCGTGCTCCACCACCTTTTGAAAGAGCTTCAAAGGATGACAATGCTCTCTTCCTATGTCTCATACCAAGTGGAGTCTCTTTCAGCTGCTGGAGATTGGCAATTAACTTTGAAATTGTGCTTTGTTTTGCTTCAATATCCGTCTCCAAATCTGCAAGTTGTTTTTGTAAAGATATGATTGTGCTTTCTAAAGTGACCACCCTCATATGATGGATGTGATATTGTTGGAACCAATACTTAGCAATAGCAAGTGAATGTGTAGATAATTGCTTGCAGTAACCTAATAGTCCAGCTTCACCCGCACCAATGAACTGAAGTAAAGTTGAGAGGTTATGGAATGTTGGATGGTAAGAAGATATTGGATCAAGAGGATATAGTGAACCATGAGCCCAAAGATCAATACTTTTTTCTCCAGCTGCACGATGTTCATTTTGAGAATTGGCATCATTGTTGCATTGTGTATTTGGAGCAAACTCTCTAGGCACACGAACATGGATACTTGTTGATGCAGGAGCATGTGGACGTTCTACTGTGAAGTTTGTGATACATGTCAACACCATCTTTGCTAATGACGAGCAATATCAAAAACAAAAATGAAAAACTGGTTGCAAGGGACTCTAAAGCATATGTTTTGCTCAAAAAATATGTTTTCTTGTATGTGTATGGGTTAAAGTGTATTTTTCCACTGTGTATGGCTGAAAATGATGAAATTTGAAAAAATTCATTTTTTGGGGGAAGCATAGTCACGGATTTGATGATGTGGCACTTACTTTTGGAGGGAGTTTCAAAATTATACTTTTTCTAAAAGAAACTTCAAAATTAATGAAGAGGGAATTCATATAGACGAGCATAAAGTGAAAACAACAGTTGACAGGCGAGTTCCTAAAATTGTAAGGGATGTGAGAAGGTTTTTACGATTGGCACAATATGAAAGAGTACGTATAAATGGGAGAGCCTTTTGTGTTGCATGTGATGGGAGTGGTAGCCAAATAGGATGCGTTCTTTCAGAGGATGGTAGGGTGATTGCATATGAATCCACAAAATTAAGAAAAAATCAACTTAACTATCCTAGACATGATCTCGAAATGCTTGCTTGTTGTTGTTCATGCACTTGAGAATTGACGAGACGTACTCTTAGGGGTTAAGTTTGAATTGATGTAGAACACGCATTGGAGTTGACTTTATCATCTACGAGAGGTCGAAGGCGGAACGAGAGAGAGAGAGAGAGAGAGAGAGAGAGAGAGAGAGAGAGAGGGAGGGAGAGAGAGATAGATAGATAGAGAGAGAGAGCGAGAGAGAGAGGCCTGATGTAGTTTACGTGTAATGGAGACATTGTTGAGCATAAATTGTTCAAATACTCAATCAATCTACGTAATACTGGAAGCCCCATGTTTCCATTCATTAGTAGTGCCCTTTAAATAGTATCCTCCTACCACATATTGACATGTTATGAGTTCACATGTTATGGTCAAAAGATTGCATGTACGTGCTCTAGGAAAGCTCTTTAAAATGGACCTTCCATGGTGTCCATGGGAAGAAAAGGGAAGAAGAACAATGCATGTGGATTGAATAATTCCACATGTGCCACAATTGCGGATGACGAGGTGCATAAATAGGTTGTTACCTTGCTAATACTTTCATCTAAGAAGGAGAAAAAAGTAACGAGATTCTCCCTCAATGCATCCATACATGGACATTATTCATCGTGTTCTGACCAGCATTAAGGGAATTCTTGGGGGGTTAGTCCTCTATATGAGGTAATTTGCATGGATGCCCTCCTTTGTGGGAGGGGGCTTTGCAACCCCTCTTGGGGCACCAATAAATAATTTTTGTGGTGGAAAATGACACCATAGCTGTCGTCACCTCTCTTCATGAGCCCAAGAAACATGAAGAAGGAGATTCAAAATTGTTTACATGGCCTTCTCTTTCTCAGACACAAATTTCATAAAAGAAGATCAAAGATTATAATCTCTATCCCATCTTTTTTATACTCTTTCTCCAAGATTAGAAAGCTTCTAGTGTGCTCTAGTGTGACATATGGTCATCATAAACACTTACTGTACGTTCTACGATCGAATATTGGGATAATCTCTGAGCTAGGAACCTTAGCAATACATGCTCTTGTTCCAACACACATTGATAAATGATCCGACTTGGATCTATATCTAACAATAGGCATGGATTGGTTAGCTGAATATTTTTTAATAATTGATTGCAAACAAAGAATAATCACTTTATGGCTAGATGGTGAATTTATCTGCATTCTTAGGTGATGCCCATAATCATAGGACTATTCTCATTTTTGCTATGCACATAATTATACGTATACATGGTGGGTATAAAACATTTTTAGTGTATGTGAAAAATTTTTAGTGTATGTAGAACATGATGTCCATACCGAAGTTCATGCCTCCCATCGGTATGACAATTGAAAATGCTTGAAAAATCACGGATGGAACACCAACGGTATGAACATCGGTATATGCATCGGTAATTTACAGGAAATTTCCGACGCTCATACGGATGCTTATAGCGAGGCAACATTTTAATTTAATCCAAGAGCGAAATTGACATTTGCTCACGTTTTGAACCAAAGTCTGCTACTATCGTGTTTGCACACGAGAACTACATTTTGAGAATATTGTGTACACATATCTCTCACTTTCTCTCTCCATGTCTCTCTCTTTCTCTCTCTCTCTATGTATTTCTCTACACACACCTCTCTATTTCTCTAGATCTGAAATTTTGGTGGATATCAGATATAGAAAAACATAAAGAGAGAGAGAGAGAGAGACAAAGAGAGAGAGAGAGAGTGTGTGAAAGAGAGAGATTGAGAGAGAGTGAAAGAGAGAGAGAGATATGAAATAGAAATAGAATGAGATAGAGAAAGAGATGCATACATACATACATAGACATATGCATACACATACTCACGTACATATTACATACACACATGCATATTACATACACACTCACATACATATTACATTTACACATGCATATAGATACACATACATATTACATACTCACATGCATATCCATACACACATATGCATACATACATGCATATTACATAAACACATGCATATTACATAAACACATGCATATTACATACACACACATATGTATATTCATACTCACATAGATACATGTACACACACATATACATACATACATGTACACACATATCTATATGTACACACATGCATATGCATACATACATACACACATATTTGCATGTACACACACACATATATACATAGACACGCACATATACATATACACTCACATATGTATACACACACATATGTGCATACACACATGCATATGCATACATACATACACACACATATGCATGTACACACACATACATACATACACACATGCATACTACATACACATGCACATATATATACACATTCACATATGTATACACACATGCATACATGCACATACACACACACCACATATACATACACACATACACACATATACATGTTTTAGGGTTGAGGTTTTAGGATTATGGTTTGTGACTTTTTACACATCTACACACATAATACATACACACATGCACACATATACACATGCATACACACATCTCTTTCTCTCTCTCTCTCTCCCTACACACATATCTCTTTCTCTCTCTCTCTATCTCTCTCTCTCTCTCTTTCTCTCTCTCCCTACACACACATCTCTCTCTCACACACATCTTGGTAAGTGATGTGTGTATTCTTTCCCTGTCTCTCTTTCTCTATGTTTTCTATTTTCTTTTGTTTTTCAGGACCTTTTTGGCATTGATTCTTTGGAATTTGACAAGAGACGATGTCGATTGGGCTTTGATGGGAGCGATCAAAATAATTACATTGATGTAATTGATTATTTTGTTCTTTTTTATAAATAGAGAGAGAGAGAGAATGAGAGAGAGAGAGATGAAAGAGAGAGAGAGAATAAGAGAGAGAAAGAGAGGGAGAAAGATAGAAAGAGGGAGACAGAGATAAAAGAGAGAGAGAGAGATAAAGAGAGAGATATAGATAGATAGAAGGAGAGAGACATACACACACATGCATACATATTACATACACATATGCATATGCATATGCATACATACACACACACATATACATGTTCTCGGGTTAGGGTTTTAGGATTAGGGTTTTTGACGTTTACACATATATGCACATAACACATACAGACATGCACACATATACACATGCATACATACATATACACATATAAACAAATAATACATATACACATACAAACACACATACACACGCACACACATATATACACTTGCACATATGTATACACACACATGCACACATGCACATCCACATATAGACACACCACATATACATACACACATACACACATATACATGTTTTAGAGTTGGGATTTTAGGATTATGGTTTTTGACTTTTACACATATACACACATAATACATACACACATGCACACATATACACATGCATACACACATCTCTTCTCTCTCTCTCCCCCTACACACACATCTCTTTCTCTCTCTCTCTCTCTCTCTCTCTCCTTACACACACATCTCTCTCTCTCTCTCACATCTTTGTAAGTGATGTGTGTACTCTTTCACTGTCTCTCTTTCTCTATGTCTTCTCTTGTTTAATTTCTCTTTTCTTTTGTTTTGCAGGTGCTTTTTGGCATCCATTCCTTGGAATTTGACAAGAGATGACGTCAATTGGGCTTTGACGAGAGTGACCAAAAGAATTACATCAATGAAAGTGATTGTTTTGTTCTTTTTTATAAATAGAGAGAGAGAGACGCAGAGTGAGAGGGAGATGAAAGAGAGAGAGAGAATAAGAGAGAGAGAGAGAGAGAGGGAAAGAGAGATGAAAGAGAGAGAGAGATAAAGAGAGGGATATAGATAGATAGAAAGAGAGAGACATAGAGATACATACACACACATGCATACATATTACATACACATATGCATACATACAGACACACATATACATGTTTTAGGGTTAGGGTTTTTAACGTTTACACATATACGCACATAATACATACACACATGCTCACATATACACATTAATACATACATACACATACACACACACATACATACACACACACACACACACACATATATATATATATATATATATATATTATGTATGTATATATATATATATATATATATATATATATATATATATAGATACATATATATATATGTGTATATATATACACACACATGCATACACACATATACACATGTACACATATAAACACATAATACAAATACACATACACATATATATACACATGCATACACACATACACACATACATACACACACACATATATATATACACACATGCATACACACATACACACATGTGACATATACATACACACATATGCATGTTTTAGGGTTAGGGTTTTAAGATTAGGGTTTTTTGATTTTACATATATACACACATGCAAACACATATATATGTTTTAGGTCTAGGTCTTTACGATTAGGGTTTTAGGGTTTTAACATAGACACACATATGCATACACACACATACACACACACACACACACACACACACATATATATATATATATATATATATATATATATATATATTCACATACACATATATATATACAAAGAAATACACATATACACATGTTTTAGCTCTAGGTCATTAGGATTTGGGTTTTAGGGTTTTTATAAATGCATAAAAATATTTACACATATACAAATATACACACATAATACATATACACATACACATGTATATACATAGGCATACACACATATACATGTGTTCTAGTTGTTGTTTATAAATATCATGTCAATGTGTCTCATTTCTTTGTACATGGTTCATGATTGCTTTCTCTCATATCTTTTGTATTTGACAGTATGTTTTGCTTTATCAAATCATGTTTTTGTTGCCCATCATACATATCACATGTACTCGGCTTTTCTTGGGCAAAGTGTATTGTATTTTGCTACACAACAACATGGGAATGTTGCTGTAGCAAGAGACAACATACTCTGCCCAAAAAGATGTTGCAGATATGGTCATCGGTATAGGCGACGGTATAAGCCTCGGTATCCCCAGGCACATATGGATGCTTATACTGACTATTTTCCCAGGGGCATACCATGGCTTATACAGTCGCTTATACCGTTGCTTATACCGACGCTTATACCGATGGTTATATCGATGCCTATATCGATGCTTATACCGATGCTTATTACGGAGCTTTGATTTTGATGCCTATACCGACCCTTACACCGATGTCGGGGAAAAATTGCACCCATTCATTTTCCTCACTAGAAGCCTTTGTATATGCCCGATATGTTGTAGTGGAAGAAATCATGAAAATCTTTCAAATTATGTAGAAAATCTTTTGAAAGAATATGCAAATTAATTCCCAAAAGGCTTGTTTGGATATCTCCATCTAGCTAGATTTACCATGTCATCAACTTGCATCCATGGAGCGAAGCATATTCTAGAGCTCCCTATAGATTCAACATAGATGAATGAAAAGAGCTTAAGATTTAATTAGATGATATATTAAAGAAATGCTTGATATAATAGAATGTTTCAACTTTGGGAGTAACTCGTTTAGTTCAGAACAAGAAAGGTGGCTTTTATAGATAATGTATTCACCATAGAGGGTTGAGTAAAAGAAAAATATAAAAACCAACACCCACTCCCTCACACAGATGAGTTATGAGGTCAATTAAGTGGAGGAAGTATCTTCACTAAGATTGACTTAAGATTTGGTTATCAACGAACTGAGATCAAAAGAGAAGATATACCCAAGAAAACTTTATTAATGTGATGGCCACTATGAGTTTGCAATTTTACCTTTTTGGATTAACAAATGCTCTTACCAAATTCATGTGCATGCTGGACGAATAATATTTTTTATGATTATCTAGATGAATTTATCTTAGATTTTTTTTTCTGATGATATATTTATATTCTCTAGAGATGATGATGAGCATGCTGCACATCTCAAGAAGGCTTTCCAAAATCATAGAGGACAAAAAGTGTATGGGTAGAAGAGTAAGTTTTTCTTTGCTAAGGAAAAACTTGTGTATCTAGGAGGAGTTATTTCTGAAGAGGGAATTCATATAGATGAGCATAAAGTGAAAATAATAGTTGATGGGCGAGTTCCTAAAATTCTAAGGGATGTTAGAAGGCTTTTAGGATTGGCACAATATGAAAGAGCACATATAAAGGATTTCTCAAAGATGGATAATCATATAACAGTGTTGTCTAAAAAGAATGCAAGATTTGTGTGGAGTGATCCTTCTGAGGATGCATTCTTTTAGAGGATGGTAGGGTGATTGCATATGAATCCACAAAATAAAAAAAAAATCAACTTAACTATCCTAGACATGATCTCGAAATGCTTGCTTGCTGTTGTTCACACACTTGAGAATTGGGGAGACGTACTCTTAGGGGTTAAGTTTGAATTGATGCAAAACACAGATTGGAGCTCGCTTAATCATCTGCGAGAGGTCGAATGCAACGAGTGAGAGAGAGAGAGAGAGAGAGCGAGAGAGAGAGAGAGAGAGATAGAGAGAGAGAGAGAGAGATAGAGAGAGAGAGATATGATGTAGCTTACGTGTAATGGAGACATTGTTGAGCATCAATTGTTCAAATACTCAATCAATCTGCCTAATACTGGAGGCCCCATGTTTCCATTCATTAGTAGTGGCCTTTACGTAGTATCCTCCTACCACATCTTGACATGTTATGAGTTTACATGTTATGGTCAAAAGATTGCATGTACGTGCTCTAGGAAAGCTCTTTAAAATGGAACTTCCATGGTCTCCATGGAGACAAAAGGGAAGAAGAACAGTGCGTGTGGCTTGAATAATTCCACATGTGCCACAATTGCCGATGACAAGGTGCATAAATAGGTTGTTACCCTGCTAATACTTTCATCCAAGAAGGAGGAAGAAGTAAGGAGACTTTCCCTCAATGCATCCATACATGGACATTATTCATGGTGTTCTGACCACCATTAAGGGCATTCTTGGGGAGTTAGTCATCTATATGAGGCAATTTGCATGGATGCCCTACTTTGCGGGAGGGGACTTTGCAACCCCTCTTGGGGCACCAATAAATCGTTTTTGTGGTGGAAAATGACACCATAGCTGTCGTCCCCTCTTTTCATGAGCACGAAAAACATGAAGAAGGAGATCCAAAATTGTTTACATGGCCTTCTCTTGCCTAGAAACACATTTCATAAAAGAAGATCAAATATTATACTCTCTATCCCATCTTTTTGATAATCTCTCCAAGATTAAAAAGCTTCTAGAGTGGTCTAGTGTGACATATGGTCATCATAAACACTTTACTTTCTACGATCGAGTCTTGGGAAAATCTCTGAGCTAGGAACCTTAGCAATACATGCTCTTGTTCCAACACACGTTGATAAATGATCCAAATTGGATCTATATCTAACAATAGGCACGGATTGGTTAGCTGAATATTTTGGAATAATTGATTGCAAACAAAGAATGATCACTTTATGGCTAGATGGTGAATTTCTCTACATTTTTAGGTGATGCCCATAATCATAGGACTATTCTCATTTTTGCTATGCACATAATTATATGTATACATGATGGGTATAGAACATTTTTAGTGTATGTGAAAAATTTGGATGAGAAAGAAAATGATGAAATTCTTTCAAAATGTGTAGAAATCCACCTGCACCCATGGAGCGAAGCATATTCTAGAGCATCCTATAGATTCAACATAGATAAATTAAAAGAGCTTAAGAAGTAAGTGGATGATATTTTAAAGAAAGGCTTGATAAGATAGAGTGTTTCAACTTGGGGAGTAAGTGGTTTAGTTCAGAACAAGAAAGGTGGCTTTTATAGATTATGTATTCACTATAGGGGGTTGAGTAAAAGAAAAATATAAAAGAAAACACCCACTCCCTAACATAGATGACGTATGAGGTCAATTAAGTGGAGGAAGTATCTTCACTAAGATTGACTTAAGATTTGGTTATCAACAAATTGAGATCAAAAGAGAAGATATACCCAAGTAAACTTTATTAACATGTGACGGCCACTATGAGTTTCCAATTTTGCCTTTTTGGATTAACAAATGCTCTTACCAAATTCATGTGCATGCTGGATGAATAATATTTTTCAGGATTTTCTAGATGAATTCATCTTAGCTTTTTTTTTCTGATGATATATTCATATACTCTAGAGATGATGATGAGCATGTTGTACATCTCAAGAAGGATTTCCAAACTCATAGAGGGCACAAAGTGTATGTGTAGAAGAGTAAGTGTTTCTTTGCTAAGGAAAAACTTGTGTATCTAGGAGGAGTTATTTCTGAAGAGGGAATTCATAGAGACGAGCATAAAGTGAAAACAATAGTTGACGGGTGAGTTCCGAAAATTGTAAGGGATGTTACAAGGTTTTTAGGATTGGCACAATATGAAAGAGCACATATAAAGGATTTCTCGAAGATGGATAATCATGTCACACTGTTGTCTAAAAAGAATGCAAGATTTTTGTGGAGTGATCCTTGTGAGAACTCATTTGAAACATTGAAACAAAAAGCCATTGAAAATTGTGTTTTGAAAACAGCAAAAATGGCAGAGCCTTTTGTGTTGCATGTGATGGGAGTGGTAGCCAAATAGGATGCGTTCTTTCAGAGGATGGTCGGATGATTGCATATGAATCCAAAAAATTAAGAAAAAATCAACTTAACTATCCTCGACATGATCTCGAAAGGTTTGCTTGCTGTTGTTGATGCACTTGAGAATTCGCAAGATGTACTCTTAGGGGTTAAGTTTGAATTGATGCAGAACAGGCATTGGAGCTGACATTATCATCTACGAGAGGTCGAAGGCAGAACTAGAGAGAGAGAGAGAGAGAGAGAGAGAGAGAGAGAGAGAGCAAGAGAGAGAGAGAGAGGCATGATGTGGTTTATGTGTAATGGAGACATTGTTGAGAATAAATTATTCAAATACTCAATCAATCTACCTAATACTGGAAGCCGGATGTTTTCATTCATTAGTAGTGCCCTTTACATAGTATCCTAGATGGATAATCCTATCAGAGTGTTGTCTTAAAAGAATGCAAGATTTGTGTGGAGTTATCCTTGTGAGAACTCATTTGAAACATTGAAACAAAAAGCCATTGAAAATTGTGTTTTGAAAATAGCAAAAATGGAAGAGCCTTTTGTGTTGCATGTGATCGGAGTGGTAGCCAAATGGGATGCGTTCTTTGAGAGGATGGTAGGGTGATTGCATATGAATCCATAAAATTAGGAAAACATCAACTTAACTATCCTAGACATGATCTCGAAATGCTTGCTTCCTGTTGTTCACGCTGGCATGAGGATTGGGGAGAGGTACTCTTAGGGGTTAAGTTTGAATTGATGCAGAACACGCATTGGAGCTGACTTTATCATCTGCACGAGGTCGAAGGCGGAACGAGTGAGAGATCGAGAGAGACAGAGAGAGAGAGGAAATGATATGAGTTTATATGCAACTTGTTCTTTCGTGTTCTTCACATATCGAAGTATGCGATAATCAAGTTCTCGCAACAGAAGGAGCTATTCAAATCTCTTATGTATTCGAACTATTGACTTGTCTAATTTGGTTTCATGCAAACACTTGCTCATACTCCGTCCACAACCAGTAGATTCCATGGCTTACGCAACATAGGAGACACGTGAGACACGTGAGACACGATGTAGTTTACGTGTAATGGAGACATTCTTATGCATGCACTGCACAGGCTCCATGCGGCTACATAAAGCCTCCATTGTAGGTGCATTGAGCATAAGTTGTTCAAATACTCAATCAATCTACCTGATACTGCAAGCCCTATATTTCCACTCATTAGTGGTGCAAATGACACCATAATTGTCGCCATAATTCATTACTGGTGCAAATGACACCATAATTCATTACTTGTGCAAATGACACCAATAAATCCTTTTTCTAGTACAAAATGACACCATAATTGTCGCCATCTATGTTCATGAGCAAGAAAAACATGAAGAAGGAGATCTGAAATTTTGTTACATGGCCTTCTCTTACTCAGATGCAAATTTCGTAAATGAAGATCAGAGATTATACTCTTTCTCTTGCCATCGATCTAGAACTCATGCTCTAATAGCAAGTATGAGAAAATCCTCACATGAAACTATAAAATGGCATGTGTGCTACTCTCCTCGCATCCTATTTATCCTCTTGATCCAAGATTAGGAAGCTTCTATAGTGGTCTAGTGTGACATGTGGCCACCATGCACACTCAATCTACTTCCTATGGTGGAATATTAGGATAGCTGCTGAGCTACAAACCTTAGCAATAAACACTCTTGCTCCAACACACATTGATAAATGATCCAACTTGGATCTATGCTTAACAATAGGCATGCATTGGTTAGCTCAATATTTTGCAATAATTGATTGTGAACAAAGAATAATCGCTTTATGGCTAGATGGTACCGCATTCTAGGTGATATGCATAATCAGAGGACTATTATCATTTTTGCTATCCACATAGTTATAGGTACACATCATGGGTGTAGAACATTCGTAGTGTATGTGAAAAATCTAGATGAGTAAGATAATGATGAAAATCTTTCAAATTATGTAGAAAATCTTTTGAAAGAATATGTAGATGTATTCCCAAAAGGCTTGTCTGGTATACCTCCATATAGCTAGATTTACATGCCATCAACCTGCACCCATGGATTGAACCATATTCTAGAGCACCCTATAGATTCAACATAGATGAATTAAAAGAGCTTAAGATTTAATTAAATGATATTTTGAAGAAAGGCTTGATAAGATAGAGTGTTTCCACTTGGGGAGTAACTCGTTTAGTTCAGAACAAGAAAGGAGGATCTTATAGATTATGTATTAACTATAGGGGTTTAGTAAAAGAAAAACTAAAAAAAGCACCCACTCCCTCACATAGATGATTTATGAGGTCAATTAAGTGGAGGAACTATCCTCATTAAGATTGACTTAAGATTTGGTTTTCACCAAATTAGGATCAAAAGAGAAGATATACCCAAGAAAACTTCATTAACATGTGATGGCCATTATGAGTTTCCAATTTTACTTTTTTGGCTTAACAAATGCTCTTGCCAAATTCATGCGCATGTTGGATGAATAATATTTTTTATGATAATCTAGATGAATTGATCTTCGATAGTTTTTTTGATGATATATTTGTATACTCTAGAGATGATGATCATGATCATAATGTACATCCCAAGAAGACTTTCCAAACTCATAGAGAACGCAAAGTGTATGGGTAGAAGAGTAAGTGTTTCTTTGATAAGGAAAAACTTGTGTATCTAGGAAGAGTTATTTCTGAAGAGGGAATTCATATAGACGAACATAAAGTGAAAACAATAGTTGATGGGCGACTTCCTAAAACTGTAAGGGATGTTAGAAGGTTTTTAGGAATGGCGCAATATAAAAGAGCACATATTAAGGATTTCTCCAAGATGGATAATCCTGTCACAATGTTGTTTAAAAAGAATGTAAGATTTGTGTGGAGTGATCCTTGTGAGAACTCATTTGAAACATTGAAACAAAAAGGCATTGAAAATTGTGTTTTGCAAATAGCTAAAATGGGAGAGCCTTTTGTGTTGCATGTGATGGGAATGTATTGCATCACCAACCTCTTTTGCTACGGACGTGAGCTTCAGCTATCAACGATGCCACACAGAGATGTCGTTCTTTCCTCCCAACCGCCAAGCCATCCTTTTTCACAATAGTTACCCATAAGAAGTCTCTCATAAGCTTTCTCTAGTATAATAACAATGCATCTATCTGATGCCATGTGGCAAAACTTGCCACCTCATCTTAGAGGTGTTCCGATGCAACACCCATAATATGACATTTCCTTCCCCCTGAAAACATTTTTGTCCTCGAAAATGTAGATCAAATTTCCGTAATCGAAGAAGAAAGTGCTCGGACTCCCCTGAACCCCATGTACTCTATGTACATGGTCATCTCTGTGTGTTGTTTCCCCATATCCTTCCCCTTAAGAAGGCTCATATGATCATCTCAAAGATGGGAAACCATCTTAGTGTGGTGCCTACTATCTCCCATGTACACTCAACTTCCAAATTATCACTCCCATGATATACAACATCATCCAAATGACCTAAGCCCATATGATGTATCCTCTATGGAGTAATAATATGTAAAGCAAGTGTAAAAGTGCCAAACTTATAAGCTTGGCCGTATCATAATGGAGATAATAAACCATATAATCCTCTAAAATATAGAACAAAGTCCCATAACAAGTGACTCCAAACCCAACTAAGACTAAATAATAGCATTGCCCTCATACCACTCTAGGTCTTCCTAACCTTGAGTGTAATCACAAGTAATAGTTTAACTTAACTATCTTGTGAACTATGCAAATCCATCATCCAGCTCATGGTGGTAAAATGCAATCTCTACATTTCACCAACCCAAGAAGTCTATGGTTTTTCATCCATTACCTGTGGACTAAGTTCTATTGGAAGAGCATCTATTGGCACTAGTGCAAACTCTAATATTTCTCTTTGCTATAGTTTTCCATATGAATGCAAAAAGCATTCTCTTTGAGATTTAGATAATCCCTAGATATCCATCCTCCTAACTGATGTCTACTCATCATACTCATGATGTAACATCAACTAAGAGTTTGGTATCCTAATAGGTTAGATATATCTCTATCTCCTATAAACCCTAAAGAGAAGAGTCATTGCTGGCAGTAGCCAGAGGCATAGAAGACGCGAAAGCATGTAAAGACAGAGCAGGGAGCTAGCCGAATCAGTTTTTCAAAGATTTATGTTTTATAAATATTCTTCAAAACCTCTAACAGTGATTTTAATCACTATTGTAACATATGTAACATAGAAAAACCCTTTTTGTAATCCATAGCTCCATTTTGTGCAAGCCGAGGAGTCCTCGAGCTTGAGGAGCTGAGGTAGAATGAGCGCATCAATTTTGGTTATTTTTAGACACCGTTTACCCTCTTAAATAACGCATAGGACCTATTTTTTAACTATGCCGATCACTAGATGTGAAACCGGTCAAAACTAGTCTAGAATCTATAAAAAGAGCTAGAGAGATCATTTTTGGGGTTACTTAGTGTTAGCTTGTTTGAGTAGAGAAGAGCTTCGAGCTATTTTGAGCTTGTAAGAGTGTTCTTGAGCAATAGAGTTGATTTCTCACCTTCCATTGTGTCTTGCTTGTCTCTTTGTAGTGTGTGTGTATGTGTGTGTGCATTTCTATGCTTCTCACCTTCACTTTCACTTCATCTCACATTCACGATCTTCATATCACTCCTATCTCTTCTGTGGATTGACATTAAGGAGGTGGAGCTTCTTAACGTGGTTCTCACCATTGTGCTAGAGCAACACCAAATTTGACGCCGTTGCCAGGGATCGAGTCTAGGACGAATGTGTGATGGTAAGAGTATAGCAAGAAGTGGCATTGGAAGGTAAGAATTTCAGTTTTTGTTGTTGTTTTTAGTTAGTTTTTAGTGTTTTTCACCTCCCCCACACTCCATCTTCATCACCGCATCATCATCTCCAACTCCAAAAAAATCAGAAAATTTGTGCATGTGCAAGAGAGAGTGAGAGCTTTTGTGCTTGTGTGTACTTGTGTGTTTTTGAGTTTTCTTGCAGGTACAGAGCTCCACTGCATCAGGAAAGCTTGGAAAAGGTAAAAATTCACTTTCCGTCAGGGATCTGCCGTAGGTGTCAGACCATCGCAATGGTCTGCCAACTTCGGTATTTTTGGTAGGCGAGTTCATAAGCGTGTAGGCGACCCTTGCGTGTGTAGGAATCCATTGTTGCATTTGCAAAATTCACATTTTGGTGGACCATCGCGATTGGCTCAGACCATCACGATTATGTCACACCATCGCATTGGCTCACGCCATCGCGACAGCTCGGCCGGACCATCGCGACGGTCTCGCACCATCGCGACCGCTCATTTGAGCCATCGCAACGGTTTACTTGGACCATTGTGACGATCCCGTCGACCCCACTCCATCGCGATTGGCCCATGCCATCGCCTCAATAGTGCCACGTGTCAAATTAGACCATCGTGATTGCTCACTAGCCACGCCATCGCGACAAGACCCTTACACCATCACGACAGCTCAAAATTTGGACCATCGCGATTGGCTCACGCCATCACATCTGTGACCATCACGATGGTTACTTTGGACCATCGCGACGGTTCACGTTGACCGTTGACTGACACCATCGCGATTGTTCACTCAATCGGACCATCGCGACGCCTCACCTCGACCATCACGATTGCTCACATTTAGACCATGGTGACCGTGCACTTCAGACCATCACGACAGTTCACGCACACGCCATCGCAACGGTTCGCCTGGACCATCGCGACGGTCCTAGACCATTGCGATCATCTCAGACCATCGCGATTGCTCACCCAAACGCAAATTTTAGGGTTTTATTTTTTGACCAATTTTGGGGCTATTTTTTGAAGATTTTTAGATCATTGCACTCATAGGAGACCCCTTAGGTCATAATTGAGGAAAAACTTGATTATCTGTTTTTACCCCCCATGGCCTGAACGGTCATATCTTTTTCATCGGAAGTCCATTTTTTGAGGTTTATAGCTCGTTAGAAAGCTCTCTAAAAGTACTACGTGACCTCAAATGTTTTTTTTTTCATAAAAGATACGTTGATTTTTAGAGAGGATAATTTGAGGTTGACCTAGTTTGGGACTAGAATGCCAGGGGGCAATCATTGAAATTTTGGACAAAAGGGAAAGGAATTTTAAAAGTGTATATATTCAGGTGCTTGATCATCCATTGTGAATTGGTCTAATAGTGGATTTTTCCAGGTCTAGCAAGGCAATCAAGGGCATTCAAGGCAAGGCAGTGAAGAATGCAAAGCTTGGGAAGCGCGGCTTCTTGGGCAACAGGGCAACTACCAAAGCTGACTCGAGGTTGGAAGATTACTCAACCCCCTTAGTCAAATATTAGCTTAGGCTAAAGCATTAGCATTATGGATTAACAACGATAGGAACACATCAAGTATAAGAGAATTAAAGTTATCAAGTTCAAGGCTAAAGATAAAGGTGTGTGATACGAAAACTTAAGGGAAAGAACATAAGTCTGACGGAACGAGAACTCAAAGTACCACAAAAAGTCGAATTCCTGACGCATACATCTAGACAAGAACTTAAAGACACTTAAAAAGAACCAAGCAATTAAAAACAAGGAACATTGACAATCAAAGAAGTGCCGCGAAGTAAATTCATGAACCTTAGATCGGGCAAACATATGGGTAAGTCAGACCGATGAAGCCTTAGATCATCAGAGGCGAGTGTAGGAACTACCGCTCGATCGTGGGGCTCAACAATTGAATAGTAATTACCCCTACGAAAGCTCGGACACGAGTGAATCAGAAATGGCATTTAGCATAGAAAGACCAGAAGGAGGGTCAAACGTAGCATATTTAGAAAGACCTGAAGGACCCTATAGGACTCAATTGGAGTTTCTTCGAACCAACCGATTAGGTGCTCGCATCTATGAGGATGGTTTGCGAAGACAAGTAGTGCAAATGCATAACCCGGATCAACCCATTGGATTGGAACATCCAGTGGTGAAATTTGAGAGAGACGCGTACATAGACAAGGAAGGAACGATGTACATCTTAAGTACGCAGCCAAACAATACGAATGAGTTTGGTGTAATTCAGTTGGAAACGGAAGTGAAATCTCAAGGAAAAGAACCATTAGAAGAACCTAGAACACCTAGAGGGAAATCTATACTGACACGAGTACTAGTTCCATATTGGACCCCTCAGGACAATAGAAGCATAGAGCTCTTTGTAAACAAAGAAACAGACGAAGCATTTTGGAGGTACAGAACAGAACAACCTAGTGAGGTAGGCTCCATTATAATTTACGAGTTCAAGGACCCGGATACACCAAGAAAGGTTGTATACCTGGATGAAACTTCAGAAAGAGTATTTGTGGTGCCAGACCACGCTAGAAATACATACACATGGAGAGGTGAATTGGTATTCCCTCCATCATCAGCAAATGGAAACACGAGCCAACAAGGGGCAGGAACATCCTCAGCCCATGGGATGCAAAGAGAAAAGAACAAAGAAAGACCAGAAGTAAGCTTCAATCATCCCATAGAAAGAGATAGAACCACCGTAGACACGGAAAGAGTGGAAAGACAAAGAATGCCAAGTGGTAGAGATGATTTTCCTCTACCTAGACCACGTGAACACGCAAGAATACTAAGACCCACTCAGTTAGTTGAGTCCATGAAAAACTATTTTGATGGGACAGGAGATCCCTACAACCATGTTGCAGAATTTAAGCAAGTGCTCAGAGCCGAGCAAGTAGAAGACATGTTCACACAATATAACGCATTTGGACTAACGTTAAAGAACACCACTTTAACTTGGTTCCAACCATTGCAACAAAGGCAATTTAGAGACATCCATCACTTTTTAGAGTCATTCATCACGGAATTCTCTAAAAGTGGGATCAGACATGACACATCTTCGTTGATTCATAGCTTCAAACAGACCCCTCAGGAAACAGTAAGATTGGCAGGACATAGGTTTAGACAATATGTTGAAAGATGTCCAATGCAAGAGCTACCCTCACAAGCCAAACAAGTGTCATTGTTTTTAGATGGCTTGTTGCGCTCTAAACTACGCTCCTATGTATACTTGAAGGAACCCATAACGCTAAAGTAGTGTGTAAGAATTTGCATAGACATTGAGGACAAATTAGGAGATGAGTTGGAACTCTCAAAGGTCTATAAGGACTCAGATTGTTCTTCTCTAGCATCCACGAAATTGTCTAGCTCTATAGAAGACCTAGCAGAAAAAGTGGCCCAGAAACTAGGAGTTTCTAGTAAACAGATGCCTAGGGTAACAACAAACAAGTGTTGCTACACCTGTGGTGGCGATCACATGGCAAATGTGTATCCCAATGCAACACAACCACAAGCCAACCCTAGTGGCCAATACTGTACAATTGAGAGAAGATACACAAATCACATGGCTGAAGACTGCCCATACAACAAACAAGCAGTAAGACAGAAGTACCCGCAAGTATACGCACAACCAGGTAGGTATCAAGGCCAATACAATGCTCAGCCTTATTACTATAGGCCTCCATAGAACTACCCATATCAGGCGCAAGAGAGACCTCAACCTGTTTTAGCTCAGCAGCCACTCCCGCCAGCTAATGTCATCTCAGTCAAATACGCTGCTGCAGAAGAGAACCTAAGTAGGGCCTTAGTGCCTTCTTCACCTTTGATCACTGAAAGTGACCCGAACTCAAACAGTTTTGACTCTACTCATGTAGATAGTCCACCCGCTTATTACACGGAGTCACCTAAACACGTAGAGACATATCATTATGATAGTCCACCAGTGGAACCGAGTTGGGAGCCCGGCTATGCTAATGTGATGTACACAAACCCAAATCCACGGCCCCAGGTAAGAAAACAGAGACCACAAGGCCCTAGAGGACCATGCTTTAGGTGCCAAGGAGATCATTTCATAAAGGATTGTCCACATCCTCGGATAGCAGGACAGTCACAGTACTATAACATACAAGGCTTTTGCGCCGATTGTGGTAAAGAGCACATCATCAAAGATTGTCCTAAGAACCAAATTAACACTTCAAATGTGACACCCATCAACGTGATAGGTATTGTAAAAAATGCAGATGGATCCAACCCTACATACGTGCCTATCCAAGCTATAACAAGAGCCCAGGTGCTCTTACAAAACCAACAGCTTAATCAGGAAAAAGTATCTGAAACTAGTGAAGTTGCAGAATCTAGCAGTAAAAAACCGAAATCTTGGAAAGATTCTAGAGAAGGAATTAAGGGAAAATGGAGTAAAAAGATAATTGAGTTGGAAGGAAGTTTAAAAGAGCCGAGAGCCAAAATCCTAGAATTGACTTCAGAGGAGTTGAATCAAGAGAACCCAGCTCAGAAATCAGGATCAATTTTAGTGGAACCCATACCAGAAAATCTAGACATAATGTTTCATGCATATCAGGCTAGATTAAAAGAAGGACCTCAAGTAGCTGAAATGAGTAAGAACTACCCTCGAGCTGATCTAGAAATTGAGAGGACTAAACTTTGCATGAAGATGGTAGAATTAGCACAAGCTTTGTTCGAAGCCTCTAGATATCTTAATTGGAATAACATGGCAAAACCTGAACTACACTTTCAAGGTCTAATGGAGAGGCTAGAATACTTGATGGAAAGCAAAGAGAAAAAGGATCAGCATAGGAATCTTAGTGTCCCAGAGACACAGGAAAGGAATGCTCCATCCCTATCTCAAATGCCAAACACAGAAGGGGAAGACAACCTGTCTTCTATACATAGGTACTCACACGAATTTTTGAGAGAAATCCAAGAAGAGAAGTGGAGAAAAGAACAAGGAACCCATCCTCCTATTCAAGAAATAGACGACTTGCAGGAACAATTTCCCCAAGACATTCCCTCTATTTACGATGATGTAGAGGAAGAACAACTGAGTGAACACACAGATTTTGAATCCAATTCTTTACAAGAATTACCTCAGCTCATAGGACCTTGGGAAGCAAATTCTATTAGTATGAGAGCACCCACGATAATAGTGAGGAATGAAGAATCAGTAATCCCTAGAAACATGGAAGTAATCAAGAATACCAAAGTTCAATGTAATCTCACTCTAGAGGAGTTGTTAAAGGTTAAACCAGAACTGTGGAAGCATGTAGCAAATCAATTCCCTGAGCTTGCAATTACTCCCTCACAAATAGGATCACATAAAAAGGTACCAGAGATACCAGTAGAAAAGATAGGAGATGTAAGCGAAGGAGAGGAGGGTAACACTTATCTTCCAATAACCCATCAAGGCTACACCACGGAAGCCATCTTAGATTCCGGAGGCGAAGTAGCCATAGCTACCACCGCTTTATGGAAACGTTCGGGTAAGCCAACATTACGACCTACCAGGATGAAGCTACAAATGGCTGATGGACACATAGAAAAACCATTAGGCTTACTAGAATCATGCTTGTGAGATGATATTGGGACGACCATTCATGCGTCAGTTGCAAATTGTACAAGATTGGGGAACTAATTCTTTGTACTTGCAACATTTAGGAGTGACTACCAAAGTCAATCTCAAAGACTATTCACATCGAGATGTACCCCCAATACAATGGAATACCATCCATAAGACACCAGTAGAAACGGAATCAGTACACTCTTTGGAGTCAGATCCCTCATGGTTGCACGAGGACACTCATCTATGGATGTGTAAGGTTGCAAAACAAGAGGAAGAACGGTTAGAAGCCAGGACCTTAGGTGTAGAACAACATGCACGAACCCTTCAAGACCCAGCTTACGCACTAGTAGTATTTCCATATGAAGAATTCAAACCCCATGGTTGGGCAGAAATCCTAGCATCCATGGATGTAGCCATCAATGAAGAACAACGGACACCCCACTGTGATGAGGATGGCAATGACATTTCAGTTTTCACGATAGAGCCAATCATATGTGATTCAATTTTAGAAGAATGCGAACCGAATGCTGATGCATTTGAGGATGCAAGTGATTTCGATCTAGAGTCAATTATTATGGACTCACCCTTTGCATCAGAGGAAGAATACTTCTACGAAGTAGAGACTTACCCTCCGAGGCACGAAGAAATTACAAATGATGTGAGGTTAACCACACAAGTGACCATTAAAAGTGAAGGCAAGAAAAGAAAGAAGAAAGAAACCATGCCAGAAGAAGAAGAATCCTTGTTTGAGGTTCCTGAGAACTTGAAGAAATATGAAATAGAAGATAGACGAATAATGGTACGAATGCCAAACAGAAAAGCTGACATCGGAGAAGTATATGATAATCGAGAGAAAACCAAGAAAATAATAGTTGCCATAGAAGGAGAAGAAGAAAAATGTACATACATAGGGCATGATTTGACGAAGGAAGAAGAAGAAGAATTAGTTGCCCTATTGCACAAATATAGAGATGTTTTTGCGTGGAGCTACAAAGATTTGAAAGGAGTAGATCCAGAGAGATGTTCTCATAGAATCCCTATGACTCCAGATGCAAAACAGACAAAACAAAAACCCTACACGTACAATGATAACTATGCTGCGAAGATTAAAGAGGAGATAGATCGTTTGATAGAAGCAAGATTTATTTACGAAATTGAGCATACCGAATGGGTATCCCCCATTGTGGTTGTGCCCAAGAAGAATGGAAAATTGCGTGTGTGTATTAACCTTAAAAAAGTTAATGCCGCCACAATTAGAGACAGTTATCCTCTCCCTATCACAAAACACTTATTGGAAAGAGTTGCGGGCAAGGAAGTTTACAGCTTCCTTGATGGATTCTCAGGCTATAATCAAGTAGCGAGTGCTCTAGAAGACCAACACAAGACGGCTTTTGCCACTGAATGGGGCATATTTGCATTTTGTTTGATGCCTTTTGGGCTCACAAATGCACATGCCACTTTCCAACGACTCATGTGTCATGTGTTTAAGGAATTCTTACGCAAGAATTTGGAAGTCTATGTCGATGACTTATGTGCTCATTCGAATGTCATACAAACACATATCCCAGAGTTTAAAAAAATATTTGACAAATGTCGAGAATATCAGGTTTGTTTGAACCCAGAAAAGTGCGTTTTCATGGTTAGACAAGGCCAAATTCTAGGACACATTGTGTCAAACAATGGAATCTCTACGGACGAAGAAAAAGTGAAAGTAATTGCCGATCTACCTAGACCAACTAACGTAAAGGAAGTACAAACATTTATGGGCCATTGTGGTTATTATAGACGATTCATACACATGTATGCAATCATAACCAAGCCATTGTACTCTCTTTTGACCCATTTTGAATGGACAGGCGAATGCAAGAATTCATTCAATGAGCTGAAACGACGTTTGTGCTCAGCACCTATATTGACAACCCTGGATTGGAGTAAGCCATTCCATGTACATGTGGATGCATCCAATTACGCCATAGGATGTGTGTTAGCACAACCCACGAATGAAGGTAATGTAGATCTCCCCATAGCTTACGCGAGCAAACAATTGAACGCAGCGGAAAGAAATTACACCACTACGGAACGAGAAGGATTAGGGATGATCTACGCGGTAAAGAAATTCAGGCACTATTTGTTGGCAAACAAGTTCAAGTTCTTTGTAGATCATCAAGCCCTATTGTACTTAGTCAATAAGCCATATAACACAGGATGATTAATACGTTGGTTTATATTACTCATGGAGTACGATTTTGAAGTAGTAGTCAGGAAAGGAAAGACACATCTTAGAGCTGACCACCTCTTGAGACTAACCTCAGGAGAAGCTCCTCAAGGAGTAGTGGATGAATTACCCGATGCATATTTGTTTAACCTTGAGATAGAACCAGAATGGGCTAAGCCTATAGTCCCTACTCTCACGTATGGACCTAAGAATCCTAGGATAAGGATCAAGGAAGGAGAGATTACCAAGTCTCAGAGATACCAAATCATAGCAGGAAGCATATATAAACAAGACAATCAAAAGATTCTTGCTTGTTATGTAGATGAATCAGAACATGCAAATTGGTTGCAATTAGCACACATAGGTGCATTGATGCAACATCACTCAAAACATCGTTAATTGCAGACTCTGCATAGACTAGGAGTATATTGGCCTACAATGGAAGGAGATGTCTACAAGTTGTGTAAAGAATGCCATGTTTGTTGTGAAAGACCACCAGTAGAACATGCTACATTATATCACGTGTCTCTCACACCAGACTGGAGTGAATCTTTAGTGACATACTTGAGGACGAAAACATTCCCTCAAGGAATGACTTTAGCGCGACAATGCAGTCTAGAGCAGGAAGCTCAGGACTATTCACTTATTGGCGACAATCCATACAAAAGAGGAAGAGACGGATACCTAAGACAATGTATTCATGAAAGCAATTACTTGAGCATACTAGAGACTACACACCAAGGTGTTGCAGGGGGTCATTTTGGACTGGATAGGATAATCAAAGACATCCTCTTTGCAGGATTATGGTGGCCAACTCTTCACATGGATGCACATACCTATGTAAAGAGATGTGATGTGTGCCAAAGGACTCAGTTTCCTACTCGCAGAGATGAAATGCCATTGAAACCCATGATGGGCGGACGTGCATTTTCTAATTGGGGTATAAACTTTGTAGGACCCATTAACCCCCCTGCAAAAGGTACACATGCGGAATACATTATTGTTGCCACAGATTATCTTACCAAATGGGTAGAGGCAAAAGCCATGAAAAAGAATGATGCACACACGAGTGCAAAATTCTTATTTGAAAATGTCTTTACAAGATATGGATTGCCTATAGAGTTAGTGAGCGATCGAGGAACTCACTTTCTAAACCAAGTCATTGAATATTTGTTACATGATTTTATGGTGATTCACAAGAAATCCGCACCATATCATCCTCACGCCAATGGTCAAGCTGAAAGCACGAACAAGATCCTTTGTAATGTACTGACAAAACTTGTGAACAACAAACGTTCAGATTGGGACAAACAGCTACATCACGCTCTTTGGGCATATCGAGTGGCCTACAAGACCGTACTCAATGCAACTCCCTGTCACATGGTTTTTGGTAAGAATAGTGTGCTTCCTTTGGACTTCTTGATACCGACCCTTAAGGTTGCACAAGAACATCAGTGGACCGGCCATGAATTATCAACAAGAATAATGGACTTAGAACAATTAGGAGAAACCACGCTGAAAGCAGCAGTAGGAATATACGCAGCAAAGAAGTGACAGAAAGCATATTTTGATGCACATGTGAAAGATAAAGGCTTGAAAGAAGGAGATTTAGTTCTAGTATATACGCTGAAACAGCATGCACGGAAGTTAGAAAAGCGAGGTTATGGACCTATGATCATTAACAGACTCTCAACAAGTGGAGCAGTACAAATAGCCACCTTAGAAGGAGACATAATGCCTAATTACATTAGTGGCTGTAGAGTCAAGTTATATCAGGAACCTCTTACTGAGGACATGCTTAGACGACTCACGTTGGCAAAGAAGCGTAAGGAGGAAGAAAATAGAATAAGAGCTGAAGCTCAGGCACAAGCTATAGAACGCATTAAGTGCATGAAGCTAAGAAGACAAGGACTAGGGAGTGAACATTATAATCATCTGGAAACAACACCCACATACCCCATGGCCATGTGTCAAGCAAAGTCAAGTACCCATCCTAGCATAGTGGATCAGAGACCATTCAGGCTAGAGCACGGCAACCCTTGCCAAGAGCTTAGGGCTTTAATTGACTCACGTGCTGCGACTAGTGCGACTAGATGGTCCCACTATAAGGATTCCGGAATAGAAATGCGACCAATTGAGGCCAATTGAGTACACTCAGGCTAGAGCACGACAACCCTTGCCAAGAGCTTAGGGCTTTAATTGACTCACGTGCTGCAACTATTGCGATTAGATGGTCCCACTATAAGGATTCAGGAATAGAAATGCGGCCAATTGAGGCATACCTCATAGGGCTAGGAGGCATGGAAACCCCTTGCATGGGTGAGGTGTACCTTCCTGTCCTCATAAACGAAGTGACCTTGACAGTGAAACTACTAGTGTGCCATGATGACGACCTGATAGAACCCCTAATCCTTGGCCAAGATTGGCTATACGATCACTCAGTGGACCTAAATCTTAGACAAGGCTCCTTCCAGATTAGAACCTTAGATCAGAAGCGAGTGATACCGCTTGACTTCCTAATGGCATTTCGACTGAGGTTTGTAGCCCTAGACCCTATGAAATGCATGCGACGGAAGACCGGAAGATCTTTGGTCAGATCATTCACGTTACGTCTACACCAACCCACGCGGGCTTGGCTATAGACAGTTGTCAATTAGAAGGACGTCAGGAGATTTTCCCTTGGGCTTCCTACAAACTAGAAGGGGTAAGCACCCAACAGATGGGTCAGGAGGGTTACATCAACGGACAAATGGACACTATCACCTGCGGTGCCCATCCTTCCATACTTACTGCGGACTGGCCTAGATTAAAAGTACAAAATGGAGCACTTCCTAATGGGCAGGTTTCGCAAGTGTTGGACCTCCCTTCTTTTCCAAAGCAGAGTGTCCATTCGACCTCTCAACCTCAACCACAATAGAGTCAACCACGAGGAAGGAACCCAGACCTACGACAACATCAGACAACACAAAGAAGAAAGCAGCAGTATCAGTATCACAAAGCAAGCGGCACTAGACAGATATGGATGCCAAAAGGACAGAAATCACCAACAGATTTCAACAATGCAGACAACGATAAGAAGAAGTCAAGGCAAAAGCAGACGCAGTATCCAAGGTCTCCTCGACCTTTTTCTACGACTACAAACATTCGACAAATTTGGATCGCCAAGAAGTACCTTATGAACCCACCCACAACCACGCAGATTTGGGTACCCAAACAGTGTATTATAGCTCAACCCTCAAGCCTTGTAATATACACCCCTCAGAAATCTCTTCAACCCTCAATACCACCACATCAGATCTCAACTTTTGTCCCTCCGCAGCGACCTATCACCCGATCACAAACTCTTAGGAAGTGGATACCGAAACGTATCCAGAAGTCTTCTCCTAACCCTTTGTCTAACATAACTACCACCCCGACTAATCTACAACCTTGTAATAACTCATTCATGACTGAACCTTGTATAAATCCACACACTAACACCCAACATCACCTGTAATAACATCTGATCAAAGAACTGCATGCAATATCTGAAAACATATAGGTGTCTAGAGACCTGCACTAGTTCTGCAAGAAGCATTGCATCAATCACATCACAACACTTGGCTACACGGGTTACACATCCACTATGGAAAGGGATTGCGGTCTCACCTTAATGGGATCATAATTATTTTCCATACTAATGTGCTAATCTTTTGTAGCAGATCTTTTCCATTAGCACCTCAATCATCATGCAAACTGAAGAAGGACCATCTGAAGCTGGAACCAGTATACCCAGGGCTACTATTAGTGATTTACTTGTTGAGCCCCATCCGACGGCTCCACCGCCAAAATTGCAAGGTTTCCCAAGACCGATGCCTATTGGCGATCCTCCTAGAGGGTATACTGAGAAGATTCATCGTAATTCTCACTCGTTTCAAGGGCTAGCAGGACCATTGGCGGATGCTGAGTTTATATTTGAGGCTAATTTGACTTTTGATGACCGTAGCTGGAGCAAATATCAGTTTCTCTCAAGAGAGTTTGAAGGGCTACAGAACACACAAGACTTAACACATGTTTGGGCAAGAGCCGGCTTCACAGAGTATTTCAATGACCCTTTGCCTAAACCTGACTTCTACAGATGCTATTACTTAATCACCACTTTGGTAGCTTCGGAGAACAAGAATCTGCCAGGCAACTTCATCCTACCATCCTTAGTGAATGATCCACCATATAAAAGATTTTATCTTTCTAAAGATCAGATTCGAGCTGCCATCAACATTCATGGAACCCACACACCCACAGATCAAGAAAGGTTAGTTCTAGACCCTATGAAACGTGGGGATGTTACTTAGTGGGAAGAGATTTTGGCGATCACACCTGAGCTTTCAAAACCACTACGGATATGTATGAAGCATTTTGCTTTCCCAGCTCAGGACAGATTCACAATGCCTCACAAACAAATATGGTTTGGTTTGTATTTATCTTGTATTGGACCCTAGACAATTGATCTAGCTAGCTGGATCATTGATCAGATGTATTTAGCACAACATAGATGGGAAAGAAAGAAAGTCATCAATGGATGTTGCGCACTGACTAGAATTGTATATATGTGCTTAGCATATGACTTGCCGATCGAACGTGCATTGACAAGTGAGGAGCTGAAAGCATTTAAAGGAACCACAAAGAAAGCTAGGAAGGCTAGCAAAGGAAGAGCAGGAAAGCGAATGAGAGGAACTATCCCCTGCCCTTAGGTGCCAGAATCACCCTCACCACAACCATCTCCTGAACAGTCTCCTACTGAACCCCCTGTACAACCCATTCGCATAAGGTTATCAAGACCAGTTACAACGGAGGGCACTACTAGCACAGTCACTACTCAAGCAGCCACAGTCCCAGGACCTACCACCACTACAGCAGAAGTTCCCACCACTATTGGTGCGGAAGCTTTCTCGTTTCCGATACCCCATTTAGAAGCAGAACAAGCAAACACCACATTTGATTTTGATATGCATGATGTATTTTCAAATGAATTTCAGTTTTGGGAAGGCCAGATCTTCTCTCAGGAATATGAAAGGCCCAACTTCCCTACCACACCGCGAGATCAACCACAAGGACAAGTAGTGTCTAGTTCCGAGGAAGAAAGAACGGAAACCGACGAAGATGAAGGCAATGATGATGCCAGCCAAGGCACTCACGAATCCCAAGAGCATGGAAAAATAGACGAACAAGGAACACAAACCGACACCCAAGGTGACACAAGCACACATGAAGAAGAAACCTTCGAAGCAGCAGCTTATACACTGGCCATCAAAACGTTATATCGTACTAGGGAAAAGGTTTGGGCGCGTAAGAAGTTGACTGATGAAGAGAGCCAAACACTCATAGAACAAGAGCTTGTCTCGGGCGGGTTCGAAGAAGTATACATCAGAGGTTTCAGAGAGCTTGTCAAATCAGTTGGACCCACTGAAGCATTAAGATATTTGCAGAGAAAACCGTTACCGCAGTATGACCCGCGTAGAATCCGTCTACTAACCAAACCTCATGAATATATTCGGGTACCCACCGGCGGTCAATCTTTAGAATAGGCCAGGGAAGCAAGTCTCGTCCCTGAAAGCTCATTGGCAGAGGACACCATTATCGTCGACTCCCCACCCCGTACTACTGTTGTACATACTACCACAATTACCGAAGTACTTGTCACCCCAACTGCTCCTCCTTCACCTCCCATCCATCCAATCTCCCCCATACACCCTCCCTCTCCTAGAACAACATCCTCCTTCTCCGATGGAGTAGCAGAAGTCCTCCTTACTCCCATTCATCCCACAATTCCCGCACCCACTCAACCTAGTCTACCCCTTAACACATCCACCTTTCTATCCAACCCATTTCTCCATCCATCTTTTCCATCCTTCCCCACACCTCCAAGACCCCTTTTCCCATTCCCACCTCCATTAACCTTCTCCCCAATCTCACCTCCCCGACCCACCGTAACTCCTCTTTCCCCTTTCCACCAAGCCGTCCAAGACAACTCCTCTGTAAATTACTCCTCGACCTTTGTAAATCCTGTATTTACACCCACACACTTACCCACAATCACACCACTATTCACAGTCACTGCACTCGATACCACATCCAGCGATATGGATATATCACCCCCCACTGCACCTCCACTCACTTCATTTGTGGCACCACAATATTTAAGCACACCACAATTTTCCACAATCACCACAACATCCGCTTTCCCACCCCCATTCCCCGTTCCCTTTGCATCTACACCCACTGCATCTTCACTTAGCACACCATTAATATTATCACCCATCGTAGATACTGCATTCCGACAAATGCTCACTTGTATGACTCAAGTCAAAGATGAGTTCACATCTCTGGGAAATAACTATCAGCAGTTGCAGAGGACAACCAATGACTTATAGTCGCAGCTTAATTCATTGTCGATTGAGAATGCCTCATTGAATACTCGATACCAAGAATTACGCGAGGCATATCACAAACTGGAAGTAGAAAGTGAAGAGAAAGCCAAAGAGGCCACTACTGATCTTGACAATTTGTTAAGGGCCCAGACAGTTCGCAATGCGACACTTACACGGAACATGGGCTTACTCAGAAGACATCTAGCAGCAACAAAGGAAGAGAACCGGCGGCTATAAGAGCAGAACAGAGAAAATTTAGAAGCTGCTCTTGATCATCCAGACCAACCATTAAGTCCTAGCCGGTTCAAAGTAGTGCCCCCCGAATCAATGAAAATGTTGCTCAATGATCACATCAAATTGCTTGATGAATACGATCGAATGAATGAAGAATATCAGAAGCTAAAAGAAGATCATAAGCTACTCCAGCTCAGAGCACCTCCAACACAAGGACTACGAGCTCCTGCGGACCCATCTCTTGACATCCTAGAGGAACTCAACGCACTACGGGCCCAGGTATCAACTCTTGAATCAAGGATAGCTATATATGAAGCACCACCAAGGCTAGATTCCCTACAAGAGCTCCTAGCTGATGAAGAAAATATAACCATTCCGGTGGAGGAAACCTTTGAAGAAGCCTACGAGCCCCAACCCATCGCAGGCGGACGCGTCACGGCTGAAGGCTAGACGACTTACGAACTTCCTACTCGCGCATGGATGAAGACAATTGAAGAGCTTGGAACTACCCACTCCGCACGAGTAGAGACGCACTTGCATGCCATGGCAATGATTGAAGAAAGAATTTTACAGTCGCCCTACTTTGCACATTTGGCCCCGCGCAGATACATATCCGGGCATGAGTTACAGTACAAACCGTATTTCATGTTAATGGCAGAATATCAGTTAGCCATAGAGAAAGAAACATGCAAGAAACCATCTCACGCTACTCAATTTGAACCTGAGGATTTGCCACTAGATGTGCAGCAAGGCGAGATCTATCAACCAGATTGGCGTAAAGATCTTTTACAAGAATATCCTGAGATGATGAGTACTTGGGTTAAGGCACCACTACATTTAAAATACAACTTATGTTGGGGACCAGTACCACGTCGCTGTTCCCGGAAGGCATTTACGATTAAGATACAAAACCACAAGCAATGCCAAGATTGGCTAAACTACCCATACTTCAGGCCACCTTTAGGACCACCCACAATTGGATACATGATGGCCACAATTCGCCACTGGATCCCTTGCTTGCAACACATGGACGATATAGCAGCGCACATGACTGTCAAGATATTTGACATGATTCAAATGGTTTTCAAAGTCTTCTATCGTGTTAAGGCTCCTCATGTAAACACCCCGGGATTTGAGCATGGCAATCCAGATCTTGCATACGATATGAGTACAATGCCATCTCTACGGGTGTGTTATGCCTGGCATTGCAGAATTAAATACCTACCGGCGTGCTACAAGCAGACCTTCGAAGAAATGTTCACAACCGGTTTCTGGGAATACCATTCGAAAGTGTTCATCAGCAGGCCAACCCACCTATTGCAACTATTTTCCTATGAACAGATGGTATATTCCACGCACTATCGACTCCGACCACCTGATGAACCGCAACCAATCGATTGGGAGAAACTCGAGGCAGATCTGGCCCGAGGCATTCGGATATCAGAACACACCCTCGCTCAGGAACTACTACAGAACCACATCCGACAGACCGCACAACAAGGTTCTATCAAGGACGACAGAAGCGAGAGGGAGGGGGATGTGTGTAGTAGCCAGAGGCATAGAAGACGCGGAAGCATGTAAAGAGAGAGCAGGGAGCCAGCCGAATCAGTTTTTCAAAGATTTATGTTTTATAAATATTTTTCAAAACCTCTAACAGTGATTTTCATCACTATTGTAACGTATGTAACATAGAAAAACCCTTTTTGTAATCCATAGCTCTATTTTGTGCAAGCCAAGGAGTCCTCGAGCTTGAGGAGCTTAGCTAGAATGAGCATATAAATTTTGGTTATTTTTAGACACCGTTTACCCTCTCAAATAGCGCATAGGACCTATTTTTTAACTATGTTGGTCACTAGATGTGAAACCAATCAAAACTAGTCTAGAATCTATAAAAAGAGCTAGAGAGCTCATTTTTGGGGTTACTTATTGTTAGCTTGTTTGAGTAGAGAAGAGCTTAGAGCTATTTGTAGCTTGTAAGAGTGTTCTTCAGCAATAGAGTTGATTTCTCACCTTCCATTGTGTCTTGCTTGTCTCTTCGTAGTGTGTGTGTATGTGTGTGTGCATTTCTATGCTTCTCACCTTCACTCTCACTTCATCTCACATTCACGATCTTCATATCACTCCTATCTTTTCCGCGGATTGACATTAAGGAGGTGGAGCTTCTTAATGTGATTCTCACCATTGTGCTAGAGCAACAGTCATAACTCTACTCCCAGTCTATCTAATGTCAATAACTAGATCATCTCATCTAGTCAGAGACCATCAATAGAGTAACATAATTGCTCCTCTCTAGAGTCTCCAAGTGAGACTCAATCTAACCATCATGATTAACTGATCTCCCTCTTGTCTTTGATAGAAGAGTGCCACTTCTATCTAGACAACCAAAGTGGGACAGTAAAACTCTCTCTCTGTCTCTCTCTATAATCTCCTCTAAGGAAAAGAGCTCTGGTAGTGGAATCTATTCCACTTTCCCTTTCCCTTTGAAAGAGATTCTGTTGAATCTGTTTGCTCTACTCATCCATAACTGAGAACATGTATATAAGTTCTCCATATTTTTTCTTCCAAAGTAGTGGAGATTCATACTCCCATGTGAAGGAAAATTACACTGACAAGTAGAGTAAATGAATTCCTTCTAAAATAAAGACTAAGAGATGTTTCCCTAACACCTCTTCTATCTAAAGGGAAACATACTCTATTCTTCTCCTATGAAGAAATCATGTTTTCCTTTCCTTCTTTCTCTCTCAAAGAGTAGGAGCTAAAGTGAGACCACTGAGCTAAAGTGAGATCTCTCCTTGATCTCTAAGCTAATTCCCACTTTCTCCTTTCCTTAAAAGAGAAATTTATGAATTCATTTGTCCCTCTCTTCCATGACTGATACATAATCCCTCATTACATACATTACTGTAAAGATGGAGAACAAATCTCCCATAAGTAATGAAGGTGAATGTAGTGAAGAGTGGAGAAAATAAATTCCTAATAAGGGTCAAAGCCCTCTGCTAAGATGGTCGACAATGATATGATGTGATACCATAAACACATGTGTATCCATACTAAAGAGCTATCTCTGCCAACCGTCCTCTATGGATGGATCTATACGGTCCCATGAAACTCATGGAACTAGCCTTCCTAAAAACCTGAAAATGAGTATGTGATACCAATGGTGATAAAATCACCCATCACATTCTCAATTGGAAGAATAAATCTTCCTTAAACTATGAAGGATAACTCCCAATCCTAAGGAGATGTCTACTAAGAGCTCTCCTCTGATCTAGTGAGACATGACGCCATGAATGATGAGTCCTTTTCTCCCTGGCCATAGAAGAAGAGTGCTCAAAGGGAAGTCATTTCCATCGTTCCATACCAAGGAAAACTTCTTCCAATTCATGTTGTCATACCTACACTAAATCGAATGTATATTCCATACATATGTAATGGAATATGCACGTGGACTCTAATGAATTCCATATCCTAAAATCATGTCAGTGGACTCAAATGAGTCCCATGTCCTCGAACTAGTTAGTTTGGTTCTAGTCAATATGTGACAATGGATATCCCTTTCGGTTCCAAACCAACTTGTTCCTAGGTACAAAGACCAAGTCTAAGTACCTCTCTATAGATCCCGATATATACATAGGTATTGGGTACTCCAACTATTTCTTACTAAGGGATCTATGCTCTAAATCATAGAGCTAGTGTTCCTAACCATCACTTGAATCAGATAAGCACCCGTCGATGCTTTCTCATGAAACCCATCGTTCTGATCCCATCTAATTGGTTTCCTTAATAGTGTAGCAGAAGTGCTTCACTACTTGCTCAAGTGATGTGTATCAGTGAAACTAATCACTCTTTGGGTATTGCTAATAGTACCCCATAGTCTCCTAATCATACTGTGAGCCTCTTGTGAAGATGAGTGAATATTCGCTATGTTGGAGATTATCAAACTATATCTCCCGTGCCTCTATGCAACTTCCTAAACCTATAGGATTGCTTGTGCAGATTACTAGTGGTGAAGGTGTAGCTCCTTTTGTTAGCAATCCTATGGTCTAAATCCATAAGAACTATGTGTAGGGATCCTGTTACTATTGAAGTTGCCTTATGTATATTACTATGATGGTCCTAAGTCCATCAAATACATGCTTATAAGCATGCCTAAAACTTATTGATGTTTGCAGAAAGGCACGTTAGTATGCCATAATATTCTTACCTAAAAGCAAGTGCATATATAACACTGTATGGTAAGAAAAATTTTGACAGCATTTTTCCAGGAAATGGAATCCAAAAAACATTAACCGTAAGCGCAATGACACATAGGCTATCCAACAACATAGGGCTTGACAGGCCCCATGGCATGCACACCATAAACTTATATATGGACTCCATAACCTGCAAAAACATAAAAATAATTGCTAGCAACCATTCTCTATGTTGCATATCCATATGGTTTCTGTAATCCTCTTTCCTGCAAACAATCAAAAAGTATACTTCTTGCATGTCGATCTATACTTTTTGAAATCAAACAATGATCAACATTTGATGTATGCAATCCAATCTATGCATGTACATATAGAACATGCCATAACATAAAGTAAAATGCCTGAAACATAAAGCATACGTTCCTGAATAGATTGGTTTTGGAGCTGCATGCATCCAATCCTTCTCACGAGCTTCGAGACCTCTGCACCTTCCTTCTCAGGTCCCAAAATAAGCATGAAGTGTCTAAAAACATCGGATCACTTCCCAAAACATAAAACATGGTCAGGTGATTACCAAAATAATGCAAATTTAGTCAAAAAACGCATTAGTAATCCTTCTTTAAACCTGCAAAAACCACTTTAGGACCTGAAAATTTTCATAAACTGAAATATATAGCATGTGCAAAAAGCTCGAAGTGAAATTACTCAAATCGCCTTCTTGTTTTGTAAAATATGACTCCCGGAAGGTTATTGCCAAAAACTATTGAAACTTTGCAGAGCTGTACAGACTTGCAGAAATACTTACTTTCCAAAATTTCTTTTCATAAACTGAAATTAAACCTTGTGCTCTTCGAAACGAGCCATAGCACGTCCAATTTGAAGTTTTCTAGCCCAGGATATGGACATTCCAAGCGGGACATGCCAAACTAGTGGACTGTTGGAGGGGCTGGAAAAAGTGTAAAAATGGATTTTTGGGGTGCCCAAAATCATTCTTCCATCAAGCAAATGCTAAAATTCTCTCCATATCCTCAGAGAGTGGTATATGAAGATGCTTGGGCCTATTTTCACCTTTCCAAATCCTCCCTTTCTGCATGCTAATTCGCTCCCCAAAAGAGGCCTAAATCAATATTTTTACTTTCATGTAAAAACTTAACTAGGAGCTCTTAGCAAGCTTCTAATCCACTCTAAATGTGGATTTCTCTTGGATTTTATAAAATAATCCATGGGAAGCCTCTTAAATGATCATTACTCTTACTCCCATACGTGGAGTTTGGCCAAATTTAATACCTGAAAATTTTCCAAAAAGTGCGTGAAGGGGGTCTTTGAGAAGCTTAAATTCCTCCTTAACTTATCATTTTAATGAATCTAATGATTCGCCTATGAAGTCCATACACCATAATCTCAATATATATACTTTTTCCCATCATTGGTAGCTACTGCACCTCTTTTTCCCTCTTTCAAAATGGAATTTCTTAAATTCAGGTGCTCAATTTTTTTCTCAAACTGTGATGGAAGGGGGTTTTGTGGAGCTTCAAACTCCCATCATACTGAGATATAATTTAGATTTCTTGATTGTATATAGAAGTCAATACACTAGACTATAGGTGTGCATGATTTTTCCTACCAAAATAAGAAAAATCGCACTTCATTCTCCTTTCCCAAAATGGCTACTAGTCAAAAATAGCTCCTGAAATTTATGTGAAAAATCATGAAAGTAGGGTATTTTGGAGATACCCTAAACTTATATTTTTCTTGTTTGTTGAGGAAATAATTGACTCAAAATGAGAGTATATACCTCTTACTCTCCTATTTTCCCTCAAAAAAAACTTGCCCAAAGCCCATCCTTTCTTTTGTCAAAACTGGAGCATTACTATAATTAACTCCTAATATTAACCAAAATGAGGTGGTAACTTCCGATCTCAAGAAATACTCTATAGATAAGATCAAGACTCCATCCATACAAACATGACTGCCCTTCCCATCCAAGAGATCCTCTCAATCGTTGCACATGACTTCTTCTCTTTTGGGTCCTTGTATTTGCTTTCTTGAACCACCTTTTAATTTGCTTCTTGTCACAAGATAGGGCTTTTCTTGCACTGAACTTTAGTGATCTCTGTGTGCAATCTCTTGTAGCTCCAATATTTCCAAAAGTCATGAGCTTTTGTACTTGCAGGACTGTGAAGGGGGCCGACCGATAATCATATATATCAATATATTTATTTTGCAACGTTCTCTTGATGTCTAAAGCATATAGGTGAGTTGGATAGTCCATCCGCCTTGCAAGTTGGCTGCGCGTTCAATTCCCACCTCCTGCAAGCGCGTGAGCAGGCCAAGAATCGGTGCTCTGATACCATTATTGCATCGGGAACATCTTTTGCTATGGACGTGAGCTTCAACTATCAACGATGCCACACAAAGATGTCGTTCTTTCCTCCCAATCGCCGAGCCATCCTTTTTCACGATACTTACTCATAAGAAGTCTCTCATAAGCTTTCTCTAGTATAATAACAATGCATCTATGTAATGCCATGTGGCAAAACTTGCCACCTCATCTTAGAGGTGTTCTTATGCAACACCCATAATATAATAGAGTGGTAGCCAAACAGGATGCGCTCTTTCACAGAATGGTAGGGTGATTGCATATGAATCCACAAAATTAAGAAAACGTCAACTTAACTATCCTAGACATGATCTCGAAATGCTTGCTTGCTGTTGTTCATGCACTTGAGAATTGGAGAGACGTACTCTTAGGGGATAAGTTTGAATTGATGCAGAACACGCATTGGAGCATCTGCGAAAGGTCGAAGGCGGAACGAGAGAGACAGAGAGAGAGGAAATGATATGAGTTTATACGCGACTTGTTCTTTCGTGTTCTTGACATATCGAAGTATGCGATAATCATGTTCTCGCAACAGAACGAGCTATTCAAATCTCTTATCTATTCGAACTGTTGACTGGTCTATTTTGGTTTCAAGCAAACACTTGCTCATACTCGGTCCACAGCCAGCACAGTCCATGGCTTACCCAGCACAGGAGACACGTGAGACACGACGTAGTTTACGTGTAATGGAAACATTGTTATGCATGCGCTGCGCAGGCTCCATGCGGCTACATAAAGCTTCCATTGTAGCTGCAGCATAAGTTGTTCAAATACTCAATCAATCTACCTGATACTGCAAGCCCCATATTTCCATTCATTACTGGTGCCCCTTACATATTATCCTCCTACCACATATTGACATAATAATGTCTACATTCACTGGGAGGAGCTTATTCCATGCCCATCCAAAGTCTCTTCCTGTGTGCACGCTCTTAATCGCTGTACTATTGATCCAGAAAGCAGGTGCTGCTCGATTCCTTCCCGACGGCAGTCCGTTGCAATTTCACTTCTACGACAAAAGCTGTCCGAATGTCGAGAAGATTGTTCGTCAGGTAGTAAGTAGTGCAGTTGCAAGTGAGGCTCGAATGGCCGGCTCTTTGCTGCGGCTGCACTTCCACGACTGCTTCGTCCAAGGTTGTGATGGCTCGCTGCTCCTTAAGAGCATAGCGGGAGTGATTGAGGGAGAACAAGAGGCGCTTCCGAATGCAAACTCTGTGAGGGGTTTTGAGGTAGTGGATGCAATCAAGGCAGCACTTGAACAAGAATGTCCCGGAATCGTGTCTTGCGCAGACATCTTAGCTTTCGTAGCACGAGATTCTGTTGCTGTGGTAAGTTCCGCAAGAAGTACAGTTCCTGTACGCATGTGCATAAAACTGCTTGTTGATGTCGGTGCAGCCTTCTGTTGTTCTAACTTTTCAATACATATATATGTACACAGAGCGGAGGGCCATCATACCCAGTTCAGTTGGGACGACGAGATAGCCTGACCGCCAACAGGGAACTTGCCAACAAGAATCTTCCTGGATTCAATTTCAACGTAACCGATCTGGTAGCTGCCTTTGCGAACGTTGGTCTCTCCGCCCGTGACATGGTAGCGCTCTCCGGCGGACATAGCATTGGCAAGGCTAGATGCAACACGTTCGCCGCAAGACTTACACCGGATCCTCAGGATCCCACAGCTCTCAGTTCATCCTACAGTTCTTTGCTCCAGCAGCAATGCCCAGCGGGCGCGGCTAGCGATGCCCTGGTCGATCTAGATGCTACGACGCCCATACAGTTTGACAATGCCTACTACTCAAACCTTCTTAGCAATCGCGGACTCTTGCACTCCGACCAGGTACTCTATTCCACCCCGGGCGCAACACGAGATCTAGTAAACCTTTATGCCCAGAGTAACTCGGCATTTGCCAAAGATTTCTCTGTAGCCATGTTGAAGATGGGTAGCATCACGCCTCTCACCGGCTCCAAAGGCCAAGTTCGAAATCAATGTGGATATGTCAATGCTTAAGCCCATGCATGCCATCGCGCCTCCTGTTCTTTTCCAGGGGCGCCTCCCAACCCACCCTTCCATTATTCATTTCTTATTCTTCTATTTTATTTGTTGTAGATATTATAGATTTATGATACAAAAATACATTACTAATTTGCACAAAACAAAGTGTTCCGACGGATCTGACGAAGAAAAGGCGCAACTCGCCGAAGATTGGGTCACTTTCTATTTTTGATTCAAGGCGTACGTCCTCCATAATGTACTCGAGAATATGCTTCAATTCAAGAGTACTCCCGATTCCAATGATCTCCATGCAGCATGGTATTCACATCTCTCATTCACATATATAGCGAGAAGGAGATTTAAAATTGTTCTTGACCTTAAAAAAGTGGATCTTTTAACTTGAACAAGGCATCCATGGCCCATTCATCTAACTTCCATGGTATTCACATCTCTCATTCACCTATATAGCGAGAAGGGGATTTAAAATTGTTCTTGACCTAAAAAAAAGTGGATCTTTTACTTGAACCAAGCATCCATGGCCCATTCATCTAACTTCGCTGTGCATGGCAAAGACATGTGGTGTTGGTGCATCCACAACATCCTTATAAACTTATTGCCTTGGTTGATTTTCAGGTAGCTCTTTTAGTGCAATGAGGAGTATGTATCTATTCCTTCTTCCTTTCTTGTAATATGCCTTGTAACTCAAAAATAGTGAGGACTTAGTTTATGCTTGTGAGACATAAAATTGTTGAACTCTTCGATCTGGACAATAGTGTTAGAGATAAGCTAGATCTAGATCCACCTCCAAGTATCAGTTGTGAGCCCTATAACTTAAGAAATTATAAAGAGAGAATAAAATCAGGGCATTCTCTTAAAATGAATTAAATGTAGAGCCTTAAACAAGTTATTTAAAAGATCATTCATAAAAATCTCGCATACACACTTTTTTTCTCTTATGCTTGTAGTATCTTTCTCTCTTGAACCATTTCTCTTAATTCCTTCATCTTCACGTTCAATTTTCAACTAGTCTATTCATCTATCTATCTATCTATCTATCTATCTATCTATCTACCTATCTATCTATGTGTCGTTCTATCTGTCGATCTGTCTGTCTATCTATCTATCTACCTATCTATCTATCTATCTATATATCTATCTATCTATCCATCCATCCATCCATCCATCCATGCATCCATGCATCCATCCATCCATCTATCTATCTATCTATCTATCTATCTATCCATCTATCTATCTATCTATCTATGTATCTATGTATCTATCTATCTATCTATCTATCTATGTATCTATCTATCTATCTATCTATCTATCTATCTATCGATCTATCTATCTGTCTATGTATCTATGTA
>CM035414.1:93173179-93190679 GCA_020310875.1 Ceratopteris richardii | reverse complement strand
ACAAAGGGTAAATTGGAGAAAGTGGGTTGCAGGTTGCACATGTATATTCTCTAATTTCCCTAAGGTTCAAAGTGTGTTTTAAAGTGTTTTGAAAGGTTCAGGTGAACCCCCTCTTATGTGCAAAAGTGAAGACTTAAAAGGAAAATGTGAAGGTATGTGAAGCGGCAACGTACGCACAGGTGAAAGTATGGACCCCCATTAAAATTTTTGGTTTTAGTCTAAAGTCACTACAGGACAAAACAGTGAGTCGTTGGCTGCCACTTGTGAAGACAATCTTAGGACATCAAAGTGAGCACCAAGATACTATTGCAGTTAGGAGCGTGTGAAGAGATGGATAGGTATGTGTTGAAGATGAAGAGGTGTTGCAAAATCTTTGCTCTACACTAGCCAAATGAACTCCAGGAGTAGATGGTGGGCCCTTTTAGCTTGCCAATGGATGTATTAGACACCCTATGTACCTTGGAAGATCACTCTCAAAAAGATAGATCAAAACAGATAAGTTGGAGTTAGCTCAGAGCTGAAAACTTGCTATTCTTGGTTAATACACCTGTCCAGTGTTTTACATAATTCTCTGAGCACAGCAGCAATTAGATTAATTCCTCTTGGGGAAGGCTAGGTAGCTTAAAGAGCTAACTTTAGAGAGTAATCTCATCAAAAATAACAAACCACACACTGAGAATGACTTTTAACAAGTGATGACATCATCCCGATTTTCACGGGCTGCTACAGAAATAGACCAGTGAGTAGACAAATTAACATAACTCAAGATGTAAGAATCCAATGATCATGAAAATTTGTATGCTTATACTAGACAGTAAGCTGAATCGAACAAGCTTAAAATCACTGAATTTGGATGAGTAAACACTGCGAAATGACTCTGACAAGATGACTGAAAAAATCGGGTACCTGACAGAGAAGTGAAGATGAACATACCCTGTTGACTTCAAATGAACATAACTGAAGATTCCAACATCCAAATGACATGAAAATTTGTGAGCATATAGTAGATTTAGAGAGCTAACTTTACCAAGTTAAATCACTGAAAAGGATGAACCAAGTGCAGAGAAACAATCTCTGCAAGCTGACTGAGAAAAACTGAAGTAATGGCAGTGAGTAGTACACATCACAAGAACATGGAAAGATGAACTCAAATAATCATGAAAATGAAAGTATATTGCTTGTACAATACAATGACTTACTGATACATATGTGTGCCTTGTAATCACACCTTGATATGGCATAAAGTTCAGCTCTTTGAGGTCTTCACATAGGTCTCTCTAACCACGACTAAAACTGCCATCTATTTATAGTTGAGTTTGGGAGGCTAACTTCCCTCAATCACTCTCCAATCAATCAATGATTGATTTGATTCTCTACCTACCACAAATCACGAATTCGTGGCTCCTCTTTCCATTCTTGATCAAGTGGACTCAACCACTTAAGATTCTCTTACTTTTACATTAAGTAAACTCTTCAAAAGTTACAAGAGGTAGTTCACAAGTGAACTTTACATAGTCTTCATTTTAAGGCTTTTTCTATGACTTTGTGGGACTCAAGCCAATACTTAGGCTTGTCATAGACTTGCTCCAACAGCTCCCCCTCAAGCCAAGTATGCTTGAGGTCTTCAATCTTCCAAGATTACCTGCAAACCAATCATAGCCTTGAATTTGCAAAGCTTTGTACCATCCAATGCTTTGGTTAGAATATCTGCACATTGTTGATGAGTGGACACATATGATATTTGAATCTCTTTGCTTAGAACCTTCTCTCGTACATAGTGATAATGAACTTCAATATGTTTAGTCCTTGCATGAAAAATAGGATTAGCAGCCAAATGAATAGAACTCATATTGTCACCAAAAATAGTTGGAGTTCCAAACTCCAATCCAAGATCTTTGAATAATGTCTTCATCCACATAGCTTCTTGTGTAGCTATAGCAAGACCTCTATATTCAGCTTCAGTAGAAGAGAGAACAACTGTGGGTTGCTTCTTGGATGACCATGAAATAAGCTTTGAACCTGCAAAGGTAAGATAACCTGAAGTGCTCCTTCTATCTTCCTTGGAGCCAGCCCAATCTGCATCAGAAAATAGCTTCAAACCTAAATCAGATACATAAGGATAGTAAAGTCCTTCATTTATGGTTCCTTTGAGATATTTGAGTATCCTTTTGGCAGCATCCATATGTGGTTTCCTTGGTGTGTGCATAAATTGGCTTAGCACACTCACACTGTAACATATATCTACTCTTGTCAATGTGGCATAGTTGAGACTACCCACTAGACTTTGATATGATGTGATGTCCTCTATGAGTTCACCTTCATGTGAGCTCAATTTGTGATTAACCTCCATTGGAGTACCTGCAATCTTACAATCTTGCATCTTGAATTTTGCCAACATGTCCTTAATGTACTTTCTTTGAGTGAGAAACAAACCATGATCTTTGTAGACAACTTCCAAACCTAGGAAGTAGGTAAGTGAACCCAAATCACTTATCTTGAACTCTTCTCTCATCTGATCTTTGATCTTCTTCATACCATCTGCATCATTTCCTGTCAATATAATATCATCTACATATACACATAGGTAGATGACCTCGGAATTACTCTTTTTAATAAAGAGTGAAGGATCTGCTTTGCTTGGTTGAAAGCCTTTGTCCTGCAAGAATGAAACAAGCCTGAAATTCCAAGCTCTTGGAGCTTGCTTGAGACCATACAATGCTTTGTTAAGTTTACACACATAATCAGGATAAACTTGATTCTCAAAACCAGGTGGTTGTGCCATATATACCTCTTCTGTTATCCAACCATTCAAAAATGCATTCTTTACATCTAGTTGAAGTATCTTCCAATTCTTGGAAGAGGCAATACTAAGCAAAAACCTAATAGTAGGCATCTTTGCCACAGGAGAGAAAGTCTCCTCATAATCAATTCCCTGAGTTTGTGCAAAGCCTTTTGCCACAAGCCTTGCCTTATACCTGTTAATTGAACCATCAGAATTTTTCTTGAGTTTATAGACCCATCTTGAGCCTATTACCTTCATGGATGAAGTCTTGGGCACCAAATCCCAAGTGTTGTTTTCCTCAAGTGCTTCAATCTCTTCCTTCATTGCATGCTTCCATTGTGTTTTTGCTTTGGCCTCTTCAAATGATGATGGCTCCTCTTGTTTTATGTCCTGTGCTATGTAGATAGAATGTTTAGTTACTAATGAGGTGTCAAACCCATACCTTTCTGGTTTTTTCTTTTCCCTCATAGATCTTCTTAGGCCATGATTTGATGATTCTGCCTCATGTCCAAGTTCCTGCAATTTTGCTTTACCTTTAGACTTCCATGCTTTGATCTTTTCCATCTGACATTCTTCATCATCCTCTGAGGTGTCTTGTTCTTCAATCTTTGATTGTTCTCTACCAAGCTTTGGAAAATCTTCTTCAAGATCATATGGTAAATTGACCTTCCTGCATGAATCTTCATACCATGAATTGTTCTCATCAAAAACTACATCTCTGCTTACCAAGAATCCTTTGTTGGTAGGGTTGTATAACCTGTAGCCCTTTTGATTGTTGTCATATCCAATAAATACACACCTTTCTGCTTTTGGATCCATCTTGCCTCTAACCTGTGAAGGAACATGAGCAAAAGCAATACATCCAAAAATTTTACAATGATCTAAACTTGGTCTTCTTCCATTCCAAGCCTCATATGGAGTCATCCCATCAAGGGATTTTGAAGGCAACCTGTTAATCAAGTAAGTGGCTGTAGATACAGCCTCAGCCCATAAGTAATTAGGTAAATGCTTTTCATTTAACATAGACCTTGCAGCTTCAACAATTGTCCTATTCCTCCTTTCTGCCACTCCATTTTGCTCAGGAGTGTACCTTGTAGTTACCTCTCTTTTGATTCCTCTTTCTTGAAGAAAAGAATCAAACTCATGGGAGAAGTATTCTCCCCCTCCATCTGACCTTAGCCTTTTTAGTGATTTACCTGTTTGATTCTCCACAAGAGCCAAATATCTTTTGAAACATGAAAAAACTTCATCTTTGTGTTTCATAAAGAATAGGATAGTCCATCTGCTGCAATCATCAATAAAGGAAACATAATACCTTGATCCAGATATTGAAGCTTCCTTGCTAGGTCCCCATACATCTGTATGAACCAACTCCAAGAGATCTCCATGCATATAACCTTTCTTCATGAATGGTAACCTGTGAGACTTTCCAAATTGACATGCACTGCACTTATAAATCATATGTTGTTTTGACAAATTAGGAAGTCCAAGTACACTTTGGTCCCTGCAGATTTGCTTTAATGACCTTTCACCAATATGTGCTAACCTTTTGTGCCATACTTCCAATTCTGTGAGTGTCTGACTACCATAATTAAAGAGAGCAATGTTTCTAGTGTCCTGTAATTCAAATGTGAACAATCTACCTGTCTTTTCACCTTTTGCAATTCTTCTGAATCCTTGACTTGGATCTTCAACAAATGCTCCTGCTTTTGTGAACCTGACTTGCAACCCTTTCTCTACTATCTGCCCAACACTTATCAAATTCTTTGTTATGGTAGGGACATAGAGTACCTTACTGAGTAGGTTGATGTTTCCATTAGGTGCTTTGACATTGCCTATTTTCTCCACAGGATGTTTTGTATCATCTCTTGTTTGTACCTCATGCTTATTCCTTGGATCTTCTAAATCTGATAGGAGTGCCACATTTCCTGCCACATGATTTGAACAACCTGAATCTATGTAGAAAACATGCTCATCAGATTTACCTTGTGGCATAGCCATGTTCATGATCAATAATGAATCCTCTTTGTTTGAGTCTTCTGTGTAGTTATTATAGTCTCTCCTTCCTTTGTAGCCTCCTTGATAGTTTGAATGATTGTAGTTGTTGTACTTGCCATGGTAGTTGTTGAACCTTCCTCTTGAGTAGCCATAAATTCCTCTATTGTATCCTCTGCCTCTTTGATTCCTGGAATTCCTAAAGCAATTTTCAGTTGTATGATTAGTTAATCCACAAATAGAACATGAGTTGGAGTCTTGGGATCTCCCCCTGCCTTGTCTACCTCCTCTTCCTCTACCTCTGCCATGTCTTCCTCTACCTGCATAGTTAGCTTGATATGTACCTGCTTCATCATCCACTTTCTTTGCCTTTCCTTTGTTATCTTTAGACTTGCTTTTATCCGTGTATAAAGCTGAAGATTGATTACCTTTAGAGCTTTCTCCATTTTTGATAAGCTTTGCCTCTTGAGTAAGTAATTGTCCAATGAGTGTGTTGAAATCAGGTACATGCATGTCCATGTACAAATCCATAGCTGTGGTGAATGCTTCCCACTTGTCATCTGCCTTCAAGCCATTGATGACCTGCCTTACAATTTGCTCTTCATCTATTACCTCTCCAATGCTTCCCAACTGATCTGCTATATCCTTGAGCTTTGTGACAAAATCAGTCACATTTTGTTTGGGAGCCTTCTTGAGAGTTGTGAAATCCAGCCATAGTTGATGCTTCCTAGCTTTAGTACTTGAAGCAAAGAAAGCTTCAAGTGCATCCCACACTTCCTGAGATGTCTTACAACTTCTAATGTGAGGCAACAAAAAATCTGAGATAGAGTTGAGGAGATAAGACCTTGCAAGTGCATCCTTGGAGCACCATGTGCTCAATCTTTCTTGCTCTTCTTGTGTTGGTTGACTTTTGTTCCTGAAACTTGGCATAACTTCATCTCCAGCCACATAACCATATAAACTTCTACCTTGGAGATAAGCTTCCATTCTTAATGACCAAGCTGAGTAGTTACCTCTGTCCAATTTGTCAATTGATGAAGGAAATCCATCTGCCATGTTGTCCAACCTTGCTCTGATACCACTGTGAAGAGATGGATAGGTATGTGTTGAAGATGAAGAGGTGTTGCAAAATCTTTGCTCTACACTAGCCAAATGAACTCCAGGAGTAGATGGTGGGCCCTTTTAGCTTGCCAATGGATGTATTAGACACCCTATGTACCTTGGAAGATCACTCTCAAAAAGATAGATCAAAACAGATAAGTTGGAGTTAGCTCAGAGGTGAAAACTTGCTATTCTTGGTTAATACACCTGTCCAGTGTTTTACATAATTCTCTGAGCACAGCAGCAATTAGATTAATTCCTCTTGGGGAAGGCTAGGTAGCTTAAAGAGCTAACTTTAGAGAGTAATCGCATCAAAAATAACAAACCACACACTGAGAATGACTTTTAACAAGTGATGACATCATCCCGATTTTCACGGGCTGCTACAGAAATAGACCAGTGAGTAGAAAAATTAACATAACTCAAGATGTAAGAATCCAATGATCATGAAAATTTGTATGCTTATACTAGACAGTAAGCTGAATCCAACAAGCTTAAAATCACTGAATTTGGATGAGTAAACACTGCGAAATGACTCTGACAAGATGACTGCAAAAATCGGGTACCTGACAGAGAAGTGAAGATGAACATACCCTGTTGACTTCAAATGAACATAACTGAAGATTCCAACATCCAAATGACATGAAAATTTGTGAGCATATAGTAGCCTTAGAGAGCTAACTTTACCAAGTTAAATCACTGAAAATGATGAACCAAGTGCAGAGAAACAATCTCTGCAAGCTGACTGAGAAAAACTGAAGTAATGGCAGTGAGTAGTACACATCACAAGAACATGGAAAGATGAACTCAAATAATCATGAAAATGAAAGTATATTGCTTGTACAATACAATGACTTACTGATACATATGTGTGCCTTGTAATCACACCTTGATATGGCATAAAGCTCAGCTCTTTGAGGTCTTCACATAGGTCTCTCTAACCACGACTAAAACTGCCATCTATTTATAGTTGAGTTTGGGAGGCTAACTTCCCTCAATCACTCTCCAATCAATCAATGATTGATTTGATTCTCTACCTACCACAAATCACGAATTCGTGGCTCCTCTTTCCATTCTTGATCAAGTGGACTCAACCACTTAAGATTCTCTTACTTTTACATTAAGTAAACTCTTCAAAAGTTACAAGAGGTAGTTCACAAGTGAACTTTACATAGTCTTCATTTTAAGGCTTTTTCTATGACTTTGTGGGACTCAAGCCAATACTTAGGCTTGTCATAGACTTGCTCCAACAGAGCGTACGTGATCGATACACTCAAATCAAGGCAAGGACTATTCTTGGACCAATCTTAGAGTAAGCAGGAGAAGCATAGTCTAAGTGAAGCAAGAGAGAGAAGTGCAAGAGTCACCAGAGTGTGACGCAGAGAAGTGGAAGTGCAAGGTGCATGGAGAGTGACTAAGGATTTGTGCAGAGAGTGCTAAGCTAGTCCCCCAAGAATCTCAAGGTCTCCTTGTAGTGTGCGCGTGCCGACAAAAGGTATTCATTCCTCTCCCTTAGTGGAAGCTTGGTGCAAGATGTGCACAAGGATAAGCTTGAAGGAGGTAGAGGTCTGGTGCAGAGGAGGCCGGAGGCAAGAAGACTTTGAGATATTTGGTATTTTGTAATTGAGCACTCTATGGGATTGTGCACAGAAGTATTAGCTTGTATTGTGCTTCAAACATTGTAATTGTCTTACTGTAATCAATCGGCAGAAGCTTCCAAGGCGTATTTCCTCTTCTGGTCTCTTCCTTTTCTCCTATAAACCCTCAAACTCCTTCTTGTCTAAGAATCCCCCAACAAAATTTGGCACGCCTGGTGGGACTTCCAAGGAGATTTGAGCTTAGGAGAAACAAAGTGCCAAGTATAGCAGAGCTCACGTGTCTACAGTGCTACTACAGTGCTACTCCATCAAACAAAAGGTAAATATTCTTATCAAGTGTCTCATATTAAGTGGGCTATGAGCTGCTCATGATGCCAACCTGGTCCCAAACATTGAGGGTCACCTGCAAGCAGACAAGAAGGAAGGTTGTTAGAAGGTCCTCTAGTCCACTATCTTCAACCTCATCAGTAAAGAGCATGGCGGGTCAGGTAGACTTGGAAACTTTACTCTCTAGATTAAATATAAAGTTTCCTTCTTTCAAAGGCCTAGCTCAGGAGGATCCAGATGAACACATTAGAAGGTTTTTGGCACTATGTAAGACTAGAGGCTTAATGGGTAGGGAGGATGCCTTTTTGATTCTCTTCCTTGCCACATTAGAGGGATTAGCAGATAAGTGGTTCACAAGTTTGCTGAAAACCATTTTATCACTTGGGATGTGATGAAAGATGCATTTAAACATCAATTCCAGCATGGCAACACTACTGAGATTATTATAGAAGAACTAGAAAATTTGAGATTGGGTCCAGGTGAAAAGTTCCTAGAGTTTGTGACTTGGGCCAAGGCACTAATGGCTAAATTGCCAGATCCACCACATGATTGTTTTGTTAAGAAATGGTTAGCGAAGCCCCTACCAGTGGCCACCCAATGCAAAATAAAGGAATTAGTGTTACCTACAACCTCCATAGAGGAGTTCATCAACACAGCTACACGCCTGGAGCAGATAAGGCACCACTATGGAGCTACTTCTTCCCAATCAACATATGGTACAGAAATGGAGGATCCAGTGATCCAACTAAGGAAGGAGCAGGAGGGCTTAAAAAGAAATAAGCCCTACAAAGAGGAGGAGAATGTTGTTGCTCAGTTGAGAAGGGAGATTCAAGCACTAAGGCTCCAAAAGGAGGAGGAGGCCCAAGCAGAGGAATTGGCTCAGCTGCGATAGGAGTTGCAGGAACTAAAAGGAGGTGGCATCAAGAGTGGACTTTGGTGTTCCATGTGCAGCAAGCACGGTCACATAGTAAGTGAATGTTCTCTGTTAAGTGTGACTTGCCAATTATGTAGGAAAGTTGTCCATGAGGCCCATGAATGCCAATCAAGGGGAATGTCTGCAACGACATACTGGACACAAGGAGGACCCCCAACACCAGCAAATGTGATGGCTGCTGCACCAAATCAAGGTAACAACTATAATCCTAGACAGAGGAATAACTTTGGAAATGGGCCTAGGAGGCCAATCATCTGTTTTAGATGTGGAGAATGTGGGCACTATCAAAGTAGGTGCACCTTGCCAAAAAATGCCCCTCCTTGCAGGAACTGCCCTGAGGCCAGAGACCATTATACAAATTGTTTTCCTAAGAATCAAGCCTCTTCCTCCGAGCCCCATATTCAAATGATTTTGGTGCACAAAGAAGAAATGTGTAATCAATTCAATGAGCCATCACCATCTACGAGGGTGGTGCAATTGGAAGAAATAGAATCTTTGACTGTCCAGACAAGAAGCAAGGGGAAGGTTCAAGAAGACATAGGACAAGAATCAAAGATTAAGGAATGGAATCAAGAGAGAGAACCATCTGAAGATAAAGCCACCACAAGTGTAGATACAAGGCAAAAAGGAGATCTCATATGTACCAGTGATGCCATTGGACATGCCTTCAACAGGGCTCATGAGGATTTTGACAAGTCAACTGGAGCCCATGCTCTCAAGGAATCAGAGGCTTCAAAACTCCTCAAGTCCATGAAAAAGGAGGTTAGTATTTTTTTATTTAATAAAGATGGATGGGAAATTCAAGTCACAATTATTGAAGATAATTGATGACGCTTCCACTACAAGTTTAGTGGCAAAGACAGCTGTTTTACATAAAGGAAAAATTGTAGGGGAAGCACCCCTTATAGATTATAAAAGTCCTCAGCTGATAGTATCTATCAAAGGCCATAAATTTCAAGGAGTTATTGTAGATGGTGGTTCTCGCATTAACTTGATGTCTGAACATACAATGGAAAAGATTGGACTCCACCCTTCAAGGCCTACAAATTTCAGTGTTACTTTGGCAGATCATAGCAAAGTAAGGCCCTTAGGAGTGATCCCAAAAGTTCCACTTGAAGTACAAGGTAATCTATTCATTCTAGATTTTGTGGTTTTAAGATTGCCCCAGGTTGAAGGAGGATTTCCCCTCTTAATTGGAAGACCATGGCTCAGGCATGCAAGTGTCATTCATGATTGGGGCCAGGACACTATGTGGGTACAAAAGAAAGGGCAAGAGCTGACACAGATTCATTTAGAAGAGGGCCTAGATAATCAAGGAAACACTAGCATGATGCAAAAAGTTGGCATATGCATGGAACCAGAATTGGAGGATCAACCCCAAATAGATTTCGAGGAAGAAGAGGATATTCTAAATTGGTTCCAAGGAGGCAACTCTTCCTCTTGTTTTGGAATTTTTCTTAATAATTCTTGCACGACTCAAGGTTATGAGGAAGATGAGGAGAAAGTCCAAGTTGATGGATTGGGAGAGCCCATCACAGACCACAGAAGGGGTAGGAAGACACCCCTCAAATACAACTTGGAGGAGGATATGACAACCACAGATAAGGAAGTTACTAAAGCTAAAGGCAAGGTAAAAGATTCTAGTGAAGAGTGTTCTTTCCCGATTCAAGAAATCCCTGTAGGATGGATGAAGGACAGGGAGGAACACATTGAAATCCAAAATACACCTGCTTATGAAGCAATGCACAAAAAGCTAGTGGAAGATGACAAGGAAGGAGATGAGCACGAAGATAATATGGTAGAGAGAAATCCTATCAAAGAAATACAATTAGGCACTCAAGACAATAATTAGCCAGTTTTTGTGGCCACTTGGTTGTGGAGTCATCCAGGGCTCGTTGAAAAGGTAAGATCATTCTTGACCCATTATACAGATGTTTTTGCCTGGCATTATAAAGACTTAGAAGGGGTGCCTGCGACTTATGGAGAGCATAGAATCCCTCTGGTGGATGGAGCCAAACCCATAATAGGAAAGAGTTATAGACTTAATCCAAAATATGTTGAAGCTTTCTATGTGGAAATACAAAAGATGAAGGATGCAGGAATCATCATTTCTGTGGAACACTCAGAGTGGCTCTCACCTATGGTCATAGTACCAAAGAAGAATACTAATAAAATCAAAATTTGTGTTGACTTTAGAGCACTCAACAAGGTGACTATTCCAGATGGTTTCCCAATGCCTTTTGCAGAGCAGATCATTGAAGAAGTGGTAGGGCATGCATCATATAGCTTTATGGATGGATTTAGTGGCTATAATCAAATATCAATACACCTAAAGCATCATGAAAAGACTGCTTTTATCACACCTTGGGGAACATATGTGTATGTAAAAATGCCATTTGGGCTCAGAAATGCTCCAGCCACCTTTAACAGAACGGTCAATCTCATTTTTGGCTCCCTATTGCTGGAATCACTTAGAATCTTCATGGATGACTTCTCTTCGTTTTCACGTTCTCACAAAGAAACTCCTCTAGATTGTTTGGACCATCACTTGAGGCAGCTGCAGAATGTTTTCAAGAGATGCAGGGAGACTAAGCTAAAGCTCAATCCAAACAAATGTCATTTCCTTGTGACAGAAGGAACTCTCTTAGGACATGTGGTGTCGGCTAAAGGTATGGCCCTAGATCCTGACAAAATCATTTCTATATTAAAGTTGCCTAAACCTAAATCTCCTAAAGAGATTCAGAGTTTCTTGGGGCATACTGGATACCATAGAAGGTTTATAAAAATGTATGCAGAGATAGCTAGACCACTGGCTAGACTTACAGGTAAGGAAGTACCTTTTAAATGCGAAGAAGAGGATGAAAAAGCATATCAAACATTACGGTCAAGGTTAGTGTCTGCTCCTATTTTGATCACACCTGAGTGGTCAAAAATCTTTCATATACATGTAGATGCCAGTGCGTATGTAGTGGGGGCAGTTTTGACCCAACCCAGTGAAGAATTTAAAGTGGACAGACCAATTCAATATGCCAGTAGAATCTTGACCAAGGCTGAAAGGAATTACAGTATTACAGAAAGGGAAGCCCTAGCAATGGTTTTTGCTGTCCAAAAATTTTATCATTACTTACTGGGAGTAAAATTTATTATTATAATAGATCACCAACCACTAAAATACTTGCTCAACAAGCCACAAGCCACTGGTAGAATATGGAGGTGTTTATTGTTGTTCCAAGAGTTTGATTTTTCTGTAGTCCACAGACTAGGTAAAGAAAATGTTATGGCGGATCATCTATCCAGAATCAATATGATGAATCAAGCTAGTGGAATCAATGATGATTTTCCAGATGCTCATCTGTTTGTTGTACAAGCTCAAGGTTGGTATTATGATATCAAGAATTTCATTAAAACTGGTTTGTATCCAGAAATTGCTAGTGCTCTGCAAAGGAAGAGACTGCTAATCAAGAGTAGACCATATACCTTCATTGAAGGTAAATTATATAGACAGGGCAAGGATGACAGGTTTAGGAAGTGTTTGGAAGAAGAAGAAGTGAGGGAAGTCCTTCACACTGCACATGAAGGAACAGGTGGTGGGCACCTTCCGGGCATATTATGAGTCAGAGGATACTGGATGCTAGTCTATGGTGGCTTGCACTATTTAAAGATGGAGATGAATGGGGAAAGGCGTGTGACGTTTGCCAGAGGTGTGGTCCTAAGGCAACAAAGCAGAGGCATAGCCCCTTGATTTTTTCCACTTCGTGGCAACCATTTGAGAAGTGGGGGCTAGATTTTGTAGGGCCCATCTACCCTCTTGCAATTCTAAAAAGAGAGAAATATCTGTTGATAGCTACAAATTATCCGACAAAGTGGCTGAAGCTATAGCCTCCCCCAACTCCACTACCCAAACTGTTGCTGATTTCATTTACAGTAGCATCATTTGCAGGTTTGGATGTCCACTTGAAATTTGTACAGATCAAGGTACCCATTTTGTCAATAAGGTCCTACAGGAAATTTTCAACAGGTATAGAATTCTGCATAGGACCTCTTGTGCTTACTATCCAAGAGCTAATGGACAAGCTGAGTGGACAAATAAGGTTTTAATCTCAATGTTAAGGAAGGAGTGTATGTTACAGCCCACTTCCTGGGGCATTGCTTATCACGGTACCCTATGGGCATACAGGTTAGCTTACAAAGAGGCCACGGGATGTTCTCCAATCCAACTGGTTTACGGCATATTGCCCATTGAGCCCTTTGAATTTTTACATGGATCACCTAAGATAGCATTCATGCAGGGCAAGAAAGATTGTGATGTCTCTCAGAGGCTCAGAGCACTACATAAAGTGGAGGAGATTCATCTACTAGCAACAAAACAATTGATAGAGACTTAGATGAAGAGGAAGGAGGCACATGATCGCCATCTGTGGAACAACAACATAGAACCAGGCATGTTAGTTCTTCTCCATAGACCTCATCTTCATACACAATTAAGAGGAAAATGGCTTCCACATTGGGAAGGACCTTATCGAGTCAAAACAATGCTAAATTGGGGTGTTGTGGAGTTAGAGATGCTGAAAGGAGAGGCCTTGCCACTGGTCAACATATCAAGGCTCAAGGCCTACCATCAACACACTTGAAGAAGTATGGATCACCTGGAACTGCAAAATCTGTCCAGGTTGTACATAGCTTTCTCATCTCATTTTGCTCAGTTTTAGTAGCTTTCTTTATCAATTTCATTCTTGTTACTTGAGTTTTTAGCAAACCTAGAAGGCATTTCATAACCTCTGCAAAAGTAAAAAATTTTGGGTATTTTTGGAAATTTTTCTAGCATTTTTTGCATTTTTCTAGCATTTTCTATCCTTTTCCGATATCATTTTCATGCCAACTAGGAGGAATAAAAGGAGGGTCTCTGTGGTTTGATGAAGGAAATTGGGCCTAGCCCTGTAGAAAATTTCATGACAATTTTTTCAAACTTTTTTGACAACTTTTTGGCATTTTTTTGGATTTTTCCTTCAATTTTCTCTATTTTTGGGTTATTTTCCAAAAAATGAAGAAAACAAAAAGGCCCCCCAAGATTTTCGGGTTGAAAAAACAAAAATTTAAAAAAAATAAAAAAAAATATCTCTCTCTTCCCCCCTCCCCCCACCGACCAAACCTCCCCCCCCCTCCCCGCCCCTCCCCCCACCCAATTTTAGTTTTTATTTTTATTTTATTTTGTTTCTTTTATTGTTTTTTTTATTATTTTTATTTTTTATTTTATTTATTTTATTTATTTTATTTTATTATTTATTTTCTTTATTTTTTTTAATATTTTTTCTATATGGGCGTTGAAAATAAAAAAAAAAGATATGACCATTTTTTTAATTTTAGTATATATATATATTTTAATTTTTATTATTTTTATTTTTTTAATTTTTTTGGCTAAAAGCTTTTGGCTCTGGATCGTGCCTCGGTTGGCCGTTTTTTACAAAAATGGAGTCATTTTCATGTTTTTTGGCACCTCTGAAATCTGCTTTTGACTTTATTTTTCCAAATTCCAACTTTTTCTCTGACTTTTGGTCAAACCCCACATGTTTTGAACACATTTATCACATGTTTTTATTTCACCACATTGTCCACATGGTAGATTCTCACCTTGTCTTACATTATGTTTTATAATCTCCCAATTGCGCCCTCTCTAGCTCTAATGTTTGATCATTTTCACCCCCTCCAGACCCCATCATCATTCCCCCATGCCCTCCCTTTACCAATCTGCCCAACCACATCCTTAACCCTCCCTATCCCTTCAATCCTCGCCCCTCAGCCCTCCCCTCCTACTCGTCTTTACCCTCCCATTGCAACTCTTTGCTTTTCCATGATAGAATCCAATTCTTGGTTTTTCTCTGGTGCTTGTTCAATCCTGCTTTTGGTGGATTTGGTTGCTGCTCAGATGTCCTCTTCAAGTTTTTGCAGCTCCATTATCATGGTGTCCTATATGTTCAAAGTTTTGGCTATAGCTCTCCGCGACGGAGAGCACATTAGGTGGTGGGCAACTGTTGAGCCCATAAAAGTCATGTTGGTCAAAGTCAACTACAGTCAAAGTCAAAAGGTCAAAGTCAATTGGTCAAAGTCAACAAGGTCAAGGTCAAAGTCAATGAGGGCAAAGTCAAAGTGCTAAAGTGCAGGTGTCAAAGTGCACAGGTAGTGTACAATTAATGATCCACAAAGGGTAAATTGGAGAAAGTGGGTTGCAGGTTGCAGAGGTATTTTCTCTAATTTCCCTAAGGTTCAACGTGTGTTTTAAAGTGTTTTGAAAGGTTCAGGTGAACCCCCTCTTATGTGCAAAAGTGAGGACTTAAAAGGAAAATGTGAAGGTATGTGAAGCGGCAACGTACGCACAGGTGAAAGTATGGTCCCCCATTAAAATTTTTGGTTTTATTCTAAAGTCACTACAGGACCAAACAGTGAGTCGTTGGCTGCCACTTGTGAAGACAATCTTGGGACATCAAAGTGAGCACCAAGATACTATTGCAGTTACGAGCGTACGTGATGGACACACTCAAATCAAGGCAAGGACCATTCTTGGACCAATCTTAGAGTAAGCAGGAGAAGCATAGTCTAAGTGAAGCAAAAGAGAAGTGCAAGTGTCACCAGAGTGCGACACAGAGAAGTGGAAGTGCAAGGTGCATGGAGAGTGACTAAGGATTTGTGCAGAGAGTGCTAAGCTAGTCCCCCAAGAATCTCAAGGTCTCCTTGCAGTGTGCGCGTGCCGACAGAAGGTACTCATTCCTCCCCCTTAGTGGAAGCTTGTGATATTTGGTATTCTGTAATTGAGCACTCTATGGGATTGTGCACAGAAGTATTAGCTTGTATTGTGCTTCAAACATTGTAATTGTCTTACTGTAATCAATCGGCAAAAGCTTCCAAGGTGTATTTCCTCTTCTAGTCTCTTCCTTTTCTCCTACAAACCCTCAAACTCCTTCTTGTCTAAGAATCCCCCAACACTATCTATGTATCTATGTATCTATGTATCTATGTATCTATCTATCTATCTAGCTATCTATATATCAATCTATCAATCAATCAATCCATATATATATATCTCTCTATCTATCTATCTATCTATCTATCTATCTATCTATCTATCTATCTATCTATCTATCTATCTATCTATCGATATATCTATATATCTATCTATCTCCTTTATCTATTGATCTATCTATCTATCTATCTATCTATCTATCTATCTATCTATCTATCTATCTATCTATCAATCTATCTATCTATCTATCTATCTATGTATCTATCTATCTATCTATCTATCTATCTATCTATCTATCTATCTATCTATCTATCTATCTATCTATCTATCTATCTATCTATCTATCTATCTATCTATCTATCTATCTATCTATCTATCTATCTATCTATCTATCTATCTATCTATCTATCTATCTATCTATCTATCTATCTATCTATCTATTGATCTATCTATCCATCTATCTATCTATCTATGTAATAGACCTTTCAATAGTGAAATAATTCCATTCAAACATTTTACATCACATTATGGGGATAATGTTTATATTTAATAATCTCGCTAAACTTTATTGGCATCATGTCTTATGGTTGAAAATTTAGTCTTAAGATTAGAGAAATTAGAGAAAATGATATATGCGATATTGCTAGAGGATGCATAAGAGAAGAAAAGTATCTCTATGAGGTTTTTTTCTTCAATAATAGTTTAGAAAACTTATTTGAGCCTCTACATTTAATTCATTGTAAGAAAATGCCTTCATCTTATTCTCTCTTTAGAGTTTCTTTAGAATTTGTTAACTTGCATGGCTTATAAGTGATACTTGGAGGTGAATTTGGATCTATGTCATCTCCAACATTATTGTGGAGATCGAAGAGTTGAACATTTTTGTGTCTCAAAAGCTTAAGTAAATTCCTAAATGTTTTTGAGTTACAAGGCCGACAAGCAAGCAAAAAAGAAGGAATATATACATACTGATGATTGCATGCAAAAGAGGCACCCAATAATCAACCAAGATAGCAATTGTATAGGGATATTAAATAAAATTCATGTGAATCAAGAGTTCTCAAAGTCTTGTGAGGGATAAGAATGCCACTCTAGTTACTAAGTCCATGAACGCTTCATGCCTAGAAATGGACTAGTAATTGGAATCCATCCATCTCAAATGTTTATGCCCAGATCACACATCAAGAAATAGTGAAGTGGCTACGGATGTTTCTAGATCCACCCTTATTATTCATTCACTACTTTGTACTTTGAGCAGTTCAATTACAAAGCAAGATGGTGCTTCGAATCATTTGGGTAGGGATCCCGCCATATAGATCAAACATGTTCTCCTAATTTTTAGAATAAGAGGCTCGAGGCTTGCCTATGATTACTATAAGCAGCTTTATTTTCAAGGACAAAAATATTTCATAAGGGAGGAAGAATGTAATAATGTAAGTTTCTGATCTAAGTGTCAGTCGTTTCAGACAAATTTGAAAACTTAGACCATTTGTTCATTCATGTGAATGGACAAGAATCTCGAGAGTGGACTTAACCATAAGTTCATGGGCTCTCTTAAACAAGTGATCCACGTAGCCTAGTGGTTAAGTCTCAAGGTTGTGAAGGATAAGTTCTTGGAGTCAACCCCCATGGGGAGCATGGGGAGACTGTTTTGTTAAAAGAGCCTTAGATCCTTCTAACTCAAGATAACATGAGATAGCGTCAGAACACTGTGACTTAACTCAAGTGGCGAGTACACCAACCACTAG
>CM035414.1:93143179-93168179 GCA_020310875.1 Ceratopteris richardii | reverse complement strand
CGAAGGAAGCACAGGTTTGGTGGGGATGAGTGTCGTAGAGATTTTCATCTCTACTCTCCCTTCAACTTAGCTCATATCACAACATTGTTTGGATCAATGGTTCACGATATCATTTGTGGATATCAGAGAAAAAGATGGAAGCTTTGTGGCTCGACAAACAAGATATATATGTTTGGCCGTTTACTTTGGGACAAAGAAGCAAGACATCAAGATGAAGCTTATTTACCATGGAAAATGTTTTTGAAACATTAGAAGTGTACAACAATGTACTTGTGGACACTTGGCATAATATATTCCATACATCCAAATTAGTAGCATAAAGACCATAAAATAATGATGAGAAATGTATTCGGTCGATAGCTTCCCTTCATTTTATTTTTTCCCACTCCCTCATTTGTGCATAATCTTGGTGCTAAGCGATATGCTTTTATTTGAAGACATTATATTTTAATAAAAGAAGGGGAAAGCCACTTTTTTACGTTTAGTTTTGGTCGATCATGCAAAAATGACGAATTGTGCATGAAAAAGACAAAGAAAAGTGGAAGTTTTGCCTATAGGAGGCATCACTCATGCAAAAATGGAAATAAAGATGAAGATCGGGAGTCGGACTTGAGAAGAGGCAGCAACGCATGAGATAAAAGAGGGTTGCGCACAATTTTGAGAGGCAGTTGTCCTTAGTCTGCGTGAACCTACCTGTAATACCCGCTATTCTAAAGAATCTTGAGGAACATCTGAAGATCGAACGATTTTAATTGATCGTTTTTCATTTTCCACGATCTGGATGGTGGAGTTCAGTGCACGATTTGAACCCGTCGAAAGTTTGATGCTCCTCTACAACGTTGGGGACGAACATCTTGATCGGGCAGGATAACTTGTTGTGGCCATAGCAGTGTTGGGCGAGATCCGTAAGGATGAGAGAAAGCGCTCATGATCAGACAAAGGCGTTGAATATGGGAAGAATTGAATCTGGAAGGGATAACGATTACAAGAGAGCACTATAAATGATCGAAGGAGAAGAAGATACAAAAAAGAGACGCTATGGCGAATGTTGCAAGAAAAGATAGTAACATGTAAGCCTTGATCTATGCTTTGATCATCGCTTCACAAATTTTTGACTAAGTATAAGTTCATTGATAGATTTTGTATGCAAAGACTTTGACATTTGAACGCGTAGAAAGAAGTTACACATATGTAGTATTTGCAAATTGTTTGTTATAGTGCAATTAGGCGAAAGCTATACTGTTTAAGTATAATGATGCGTTCAGAATCTTGATGATCATTTTCTGATAAATTTAAGTCATTTGTTTGATAAGCACTACATTTGATAAGCATGTCGCGCAATTGGGAGATTTGCTCAAATGAGGAAGTCGTGATCCTTAAAGACGATATTTTGGTCATATTGTGATTCTTCTAAAGAGAGGAGAGTAAACTTCATTGCTGCTAAGTGTAAGCTTTGATTGCTGTTGAGCTAGACTACATCCTGAATTGAATGGTGATGATGAAGACGAAACACTTTTTAATTAGCAGCAGAGAGAAGAAACTGTTGAAAACTACTTCTTGTGACTTCTAAATGATCACTGTGAAACGATTGCGATACTCAAAAAAGTTTTCATAAACATACGCTATTTTGTGTCTCCGTTCCACTATTATCATTTTCTTCTAACATAATCAGATTGTCCATCTTTTCGTATCATCTCTACCTAGTATCAATGTTGCTTGGTTAAATTAATTCTTCGTAACTCCTTATGGTTAGATATGTATTGGCTCCTTACATTATGTGTAAATAGCATACAAACCTCTGACTACAAACTTTCTAGGAGTGTAAACATATTAAGGTTTCTCTAGTTCTCAGCTTTTCACTATAAAATGCTCTAACAAAGAACGAATACTGAGTGATTAAATTATTGTTTGTTTTTTATCATACGGTTTTAATCAAATACTTTTGAAACGATTGAGTTTGTTTTGCATTATGTATTTTCGCAATTCTAAAAAATCAGCAATACAATAAAGTCCAATATGTATCAGACATTTATACAACCTATACATCAACAAAACAAGACAGGAGAAAACATGTCTGATAGCGCAACTATTGCTTTGAGATGAAAAGGTAAACTGTTTTGGTATGGTTCTACTCATTATACTTTGCAATAAGATTGTTCTGTCTATTGATTTGTCCTCCATCGGCTTCTAAGATTGTTCTGTGTATTTTTTACTATTCTCAATTGGAAAACTCTTCGCAACGAGTCGGCTTCTCAGGTTAGTAATGCACATTATTAGGAAGCGATGATCATAAATTTCAGTTAGCGCTTTAATTCATAATGTTTTAATAATCCAAACACTATGTTGTATTAACAAGTTTTCTGTGGATTTTAAAGTGAACTCTTCAGTCGTATTGTTGTTTTACTAATTGTTTCAGACAAAGGAATTGCTCAATCGCTGCAAACACTTAAATTTAGCTTGTGAAGTTGTTATGGATTGTCCTGGAGGTATACTTCAAGCATTGCAACTTAGAACTAAAGGCATAACATAAAAGGATCTAGAAATTTGACAAACGTAAAACATTGTGAAACTCTATGTTTAGTCTTGGGAAATTCTACGCAAAAAGTGAGCTCTGACAAATAATAATTTGAAGTCAAATCATATGTAGATGTGGCTGTAAAGTTCCTTAGTTTGTAAAGACTTAGAATAAAGCATCTATACACATCTGAAAAATTAGCCTACGTTTATTTTTTGTAGAAGAATATTTTCTTCTAGATCGAATGATAAATTAATGAATTAATGAGTTTCGCTTAATCTTTTGATGTGTCATACCGGATGTTTTGGAGATTGTGTGAGTTTTTTTCTTTTTAGAAAATTTACTGAGATTCCATCTTTGAGGAGATAGTGGCCTCTATAGATCAGAGTTTTATAGAAAAAGAGTAAATATGATGAAGTGTGAAAGGTCTTAAATTGAACCACTAATCATCGAGTCTCCACGCATATCACACCTGAGATTTCTCTAAGCACCCTGCATGCACCGTATTACTATCGGTTGACTTCATCCACCAGCCATCGCGAATCGCTCCTGTAAGACAATAGTTACACAATATAACACAGGAGCAATAGCAGAGAAGATAACAGATATAGGAGAATCTCAACAATTTTCTACTAGCAGCAAGTACAAAGATGATGGCGTTGTCCACCCGTGCGCTCTCAAGGTAGAGCTTAAATGGTGATCTAGACAACTCTAGATAGGGAGATACAAGGTAGAGGTATGCTGGCTCAACTCAGTGTCTTAGGTAGTGCAGAAGTCATGTATATATAGGATCATGGGTGGCCTGCCATGGACGGCTATACATGGGCGGTAGAGCGTGGGCGGCCACCGCCCGCGTAATTGCCATACACGGCTTACACTGGTTGAACCGACCTAACAAATATAAATGATTTCTGACTCCGACAGGGAATATTCCATGGAATATTCCCTTTACCGTCGCGCCGGGGGCGCTGCCCCCGGACCCCCACCAGGGGCCCGCTGGCCCCCTAGGACCCCCCAGCTAGGGGGCCCACTGGCCCCCTTGGACCCCCCAGCCGAGGCTGCTCACCGCTGCCTCGGACCCCACAATTGGGGACCCTGGTAACTCCCTTTCCTTATAATACCTTACATGGTCCAATATGACCTTCATCCAACATTCAAGTTGGGATTCCCATCAATTGGGTAATGCACGCTTGGCTTCTCCTCATAAAGGGGGCCTTACAAAATGTGCATACAATCATGAGGGGTAGACATTGATCATATACTAACAGCTCCCACACTGGTATACATATGTAAATTAAACTTGTAACTAGCTCACTTATACTTTTGTTATAGTCATGAGCTTGTATATATATGCCTATATATACAAGTAGACAGTCGGGGTAAGTATGAGAGAGCATAAAAGGGGAAAAATTAGATGATATAAGAGTCATTAGACAATTTAGAAATGAGGAAGATGTCTCTCATCATTCAGATGTAAAGTTTTCTGAGTAGAAGAAAACGTTGCACCCGATATTTTGCTATGTTCTCCTTTTGGATTTGATCGTTTCAAGAATCCTTTTGTAGATATCTAATTGCATAGCTAATGCATCTATGGTTAAGATTTGAGAGCCTAATTGTAAACAGGCTGAGAGAATTATGTACACGAACATTTATATGTGAAGAAGTAATGAGTATCTTCTGAAATAGGCGTAATCTCGATGGTCAAAGAATTGATCAGATCTTAGTGCAAGTGTAAATTATTACAAAAATGAGGAGTTGAAATATAATTTGGAAGGTAAGACATCTATGGCTAAAAGCCTTTGATTAAACAGGTTGTAGTTTGGGAGAACCATGCATTAGAAGTTGTAGTGTCAAAGTCGACTATACAAGAAGATAGTTTCAGACATAGGTAGATTCTTTGGATCATTTCTCGAAATCTACCAAATATGTTGAGAAGATTTGACTTGGAGAAGATGTGAAACATTAGGCAACACCTCATAAAAAGTTTCATTGAAAACTTTACATATTTGGTTAGTCAATCAGTGCATCATGTGCAACATACTTTTCTAAGTAGTGACTCTCTTCATAGTTAGTGCAAATCTGTTGGAAGTGAGGTAGGCCCTTAGGCTCATGTCACAGGTCCATGGTTCCATAGTTCCGGTCATGTACAACATTAATTCCAGCAATCTTCCATATTGACAAAACATGAACATACCACAACTTAATCATACAAATGATGAGACAAAGATAGAGAAAGAATAGATGACATGTGTAAGGTGTTACGTAAGCCAGTGCTTACTCATAATATCATATATACCAATGTTCAATGTACAATGTGGGAGTATTATTCTCAACCACTCTATGTGATGAGAACTAGATGCATGAGTGAATGTACAATGTAACAAACATATTCAGATGTATGGGCAGTAATCTGAATATACATGAGATGTGCGACCTTATAGGTTATAGAAGAGTGAATATTGTTGCGAACATTTGTTTTATGTAGGGTACAAGTTTCGAATTATGTAAATACATTTGGGAAGTCTTCAAATACTTCAAGAAGGCTCATATTATTCATAAAATGTAGCAAAAATACCATGTGAGTTCTAGAACATGGTGAGTCAAATTAGTGAGTCACAAAGGAGCTTCAGTGGTGTCCTAGTGGAAGGTCGATGTGGCTAGTTCTCAAAGTCCATCAATACTTTGCTTATTTGAGCACTTGAGTCATGTAATATCTCCATCCAAGTGTCTACCACGAATTTAGATGTATTAGGAAGGTTTTAGATTAGTTTCCCATGCTATAAAAAGAGGAGAAAAGTCGTGATCTTGGGGGATGTCCAATAGAGTCATATGTGTATCTCTACACTATTGTAGTTTTGTATGCAGAGATTGCAGAGCTTGTATCTCCCTCATTATATATCCAAATTACATGTTTGATAGCTCATTGGAAAGCTCGTACTGTCTACTTTCTTCCTTTAAAGTTTCATAATCATTAGATTTGTGAGCTGAGAGCAATACTCTCTACAAGTAGTGTGTGGTCTCTGTTTTGTATCCCTGCTGAAGGTCTCCATTAAACCTCAAACTTGCAGAGGTCATATCTCCTTGTGTATTTATCCAAATCATGTGTGCTTTGGCTTGTTGGAAATCTCTCTAAGTCTACGTGTATTCTTGAAAGTTTCAAAGTCATTGGAGTTGTGAGTTAAGAGCAGTAGTCTCTGCAAGTGATGTGTGTCCTCAGGTTCATCTCTGTTTCAAGGTCTCCATTAAAGCTGGATATTGCAGAGGTCATAGATCATTGTGTATTTATCCATTTGCGGTGTTCTATATCTTGTTGGAAAGCTCTTAGAGTCTAGTTTATGTGTGTGAAACAGTTTTGGAAAATTCGAAGTGAGTAAAGAGAAATTTGCTCTGCAAGAAAATTGGTCTATGCATACAAGTTAGTGAAAAAGTCAACTAGGTCCTGTTGGGTTTCACCTACTTCTAGCTGTACTTTGGAGATCAATAAAATCCAACATTGGTATCAGAGCAAGTACTTGGAGGCTTGGAGAAGGTTATCATACCTTGACGAAGAATTTGAAGCTATCAAAGAAGCAGTTCATCATCAACACTACACAAAGGTAGAAGAAGATTGCAAGGAGGCATCTGAAGCAACATCCAAGCAAATAAAGGTGCATATACCTCATTTACAAGGTAAATATTATATTTCTTCTCATCACACACATTGGAAAGGAGGCTTAAAGGAGGAAGCTTAGCATTTGTATTATGGGAGACCAACATGCACAAATAGAGAAGCTTGATAAGACGAATTATCAAGCATGGAAGTTTAGAATCACAGCATACTTGCAAGGTAGAGGCTTGTATGGTTTGATTGATGGCACAGATATCAAACCCACATTACCAGAGGACCCAAATCAGCAACAATTGAGGGAGTTTAGACTTTGGAATGAGAGAGACAAAAGGGTTATATTCATTTTATCACAAAATATTCAAGATTCAATGGTAGGACACATACAAGATCTAGACACAAGTAGAGATGTTTGGCTTGCATTGGAAAGGTTGTATGCTACAGGTACAAGAGCAAGGAAGATTCAACTCAAAAATGAGTTGAATAACATAAAGAAAGATACAAGGACATCGGTCAATGATTACATATTGAAAGTTAAAGAGATTGCAGATCAACTAGGATCAATTCAAGCTCATGTGGAGGACGACGACTTGGTTGCACATACTCTCAACGGACTCAAAGATGATGAGAGATGGAAACCCTTCATTACTTCAGTTTATGTCAGAGGAGAATTACCAAATTTTGATCAACTTATTGCCCTCATGGTCATGGAGGAGATGAATCTAAATGGTTCTACTTCAAATCAAAAAGGATCTCAAGGACAAGCTCTTTATGTAGGATCATCAAGAGGTGGAAACAGAGGTGGAAGAGGTTCAAATAGAGGTTGAGGAAGAAGGAGCGATGATCAAAGGACTTCAAGTGGCTTCTTCAACACAAGAGGAAGAGGAAGATCAAGCGCTAGAGGTACAAGAGGCTACTACAACTACAACCAAAGACAAAGGAGTGAAGATAATAAGAACAATTGCTATATATGTGAAAGGTATGGACACTATGCCAAAGATTGTTATCAAAATGAAAATAATCAAGGTGGTAATCAAAGAGGAGGCTATTCAAGAAGAAGTAAACAACAAGGAAATTATGCAGTTGAAGGTAAAAGTGCTGATTATGATTTGCTTCTAATGATGAATGTTGAAACTAAGATGAATTGCAATAGCGATGTATGGTATGTAGATAGTGGTTGTTCTAATCACATGTCTCATGATGCTTCATGGTTTTCTAATATGCATAATCCGTCATATAAAGGTCATGTTGAAACAGGAGATGATACAACACATAAGATTATGCAGGTTGGAGATGTTGTTATGCAGGATAAAAGCAAGACAAATTGCTTGAAGGATGTACTTTATGTGCCAACTATCACTAAGAATTTGATGTCGGTTGGTCAAATGGTAGAAAAAGGTCTACAAGTGAGATTTAATCATGCAGGTTGCTTCATTGAGGATCCAAAGCAAAGGAGGTTAATTGCTAGAGGTCAAAAACAAGGTAGATTATTTACATTCAAGGTAAACCCAAATCATACAAACTATTTCTCTTATGGTATGTATCGAATAGCAGAGCTTGATCTATGGCACAAAAGGATTGGACACATGAATGTACATATGAGATCAAAGAAGAGGATTGTTGAAGGATTACCTGATCTTACTAAGCAACATATGGTGCATCTTTGTGAAGCATGTCAAATGGGTAAGCAGAGTAGACAACCTTTCAAGCATTCAAGCTATGTAAGTGATGGTTTGCTAGATCTCATACACACAGATGTGTGGGGACCTACTAAAGAGGCATCCTTGGTTGGTAATAAGTACTATGTATCATTCATTGACGATCATAGTAGAATGACATTTGTGTATTTTATTAAACATAAGAGTGAGGTCTTTGATTGTTTCAAGAAGTTCAAATCATATGTCAAAAAGCAAACAGGAAGGTATATTAAGAAGCTAAGATCCGATGGAGGGGGAGAGTATTTCTCTCAAGCTTTTAGTGATTTTTTGCATGATGAAGGTATCAAAAGAGAAGTTACATGCAGGTATACTCCACAACAAAATGGAGTCGCAGAAAGAAGAAACAGAATCATAGCAGAAGCATCTAGAAGCATGCTTAATGATATGTGTTTGCCTAATTATTTTTGGGCTGAAGCTGTTAGCACAAGTGTTTACATTATGAATAGAGTTTCGACTGCTGGAGTTCATCATTTGACACCATATGAGGTATGGCATGGAAGGAAACCAAGTGTAAGTCATTTGAAAGTATTTGGTTGTGTATGTTATGTACATGTACCTAGTGAGGTGAGATCTAAACTTGATGCGAAAACAGAAAAATGTATATTTATTGGTTATGCAGATACTCAAAGAGGATATAGACGCTATAATCCTCATACCAATAAGGTTGTTGTGTCAAGAGATGTAAACTTTGATGAATCACTTTCATGGTATACAGATAAGAATTGTTTGCAGGTCATGGATGAAAATGAAGAAGGTGTGGTTGAAGGAGATGAATGCATAGTTCAACCATCAAGAAGTTTAAATGATGAAAGGAGTGGTTTAGATGAAGAAAGAGGATCACCTTTCAATGGAAGATTAAGGCAAGAGTCACCTCCAAGTGTTAAAAGTAAAGGTAAACTCAAACTTGTTGAAGTTAATGATGAAGGAGAGGAAATTAGTGATGTATGTGAGTATGGAGAATCATCAAAGGTTCCTAATAAGAAAGGAAGAGCATCTACATTGGAGGTAAGAAGAACTTCAAGAGTAAGTAAGCAACCTCAAAGGTATACTTATGAATCTTTCATGAATACTCATTATGCTTTTATGACAAAAGTTGAGCAGGAAAATGAACCCACATGTTATGATGAGGCCAAAGGAGATGAAAAGTGGGAGAAAGCAATGAGAGAAGAAATAGAAGCACTACAGGATAACAAGACTTGGAATTTAGTTCCAAGTACACCAAAGCAAAAGGTAATTGGTTGCAGGTGGGTTTTTAAGATTAAAAGAAATAGTGATGGTAGTGTGTCTAGATATAAGGCTAGACTTGTCGCAAAAGGATATAATCAAACTCAAGGTGTGGACTATGAGGAAACATTTAGTCTAGTAGCAAATATGGCAACAGTGAGAACTTTGTTGGCTTTAGCTGCAAGTAAAAGGTGGAATATATATCAACTCAATATAAAGAATGCCTTTCTTAATGATGAGTTAAATGAAGAAGTGTATATGTCACAACCAGATGGTTATGTGGATGCAAAATGTCCTAATCATGTATGCAGGTTAAAGAAGGCATTGTATGGTCTTAAGAAGGCACCAAGGGCATGGAATGCAAGGTTGGTAAAGTATCTTATGCTGCAAGGATACACGGCGAGTCATGCTGATCCTTCACTTTATGTAAAACATGTAGATGGCATGTGTGTCTATGTATGCATTTATGTGGATGACTTGTTGTTTACAGGGAATGATGCAAAAGCAATTGATGAGATAAAAGGTAATTTGGGAAAGGAATTTAAAATTTCAGATCTTGGTTTGCTCAGATACTTTCTTGGGATTGAAATTGTGTATAGTGATGAAGGTATGTGGTTGATACAAAGAAAGTATATATGTGATATGCTGAAAAGGTTTGGTATGCAGGAATGTAAATTTGTTTCTACTCCAATGGAATGTAATGTAAAGCTGAGTGCAAAGGAAGGTGATGAGTTGCATGATATGAATGTATATAGATCCATGGTAGGATCTTTGATTTATGCAACAAAAACTAGACCTGATATATGTTATGCAGTGGGAGTATTGTCACAGTTTATGCATGAACCTAGAGTACCTCATATGCATGCAGCGAAAAGAGTGCTTAGGTATTTGAAAGGTACCATGAACGAAGGATTATTTTATAGTCATGATGCTGATCTAACTCTTAAAGTCTTTAGTGATGCAGATTGGGCTAGAAGCAAAGATGACAAAAGATCCACAAGTGGATATGTGGTAATAGCAGGAAACAAGACATTAACATGGAGTTCAAAGAAACAACCTACAGTTGCTTTATCTTCTACAGAGGCTGAGTATAGAGGTTTAGCATTGGCTACTACTGAGGTTATGTGGTTTAAAAAGTTTTTTCATGACTTGAATGTGCAGGTTGATGTACCACTGATATATGGGGATAACTTGAGCAGCATTCATATGACCTCAAATCGTATTTTTCATGCTAGAACAAAGCATATAGAGGTTCACTATCATTATGTTCGAGAGAAGGCCATGAACAATGAAGTGCAGGTTTCTTTTGTTGGAACAAAGGATCAAGTTGCAGATATCTTCACCAAATCCTTGGATGGACCAAAGCTTCAAAGATTCAACTGTATTCTTGGCATGAAGGAAATACCCTTTGAAACTTGAGGGGGAGAATGTTGCGAACATTTGTTTTATGTAGGGTATAAGTTTCAAATTATGTAAATACCTTTGGGAAGTCTTCAAATACTTCAAGAAGGCTCATATTATTCATAAAATGTAGCAAAAATACCACGTGAATTCTAGAACATGGTGAGTCAAATTAGTGAGTCACAAAGGAGCTTCAGTGGTGTCCTAGTGGAAGGTCGATGTGGCTAGTTCTCAAAGTCCGTCAATACTTTGCTTATTTGAGCACTTGAGTCATGTAATATCTCCATCCAAGTGTCTACCAAGAATTTAGATGTATTAGGAAGGTTTTAGATTAGTTTCCCATGCTATAAAAAGAGGAGAAAAGTCATGATCTTGGGGGATGTCCAATAGAGTCATATGTGTATCTCTACACTATTGTAGTTTTGTATGCAGTGATTGCAGAGCTTGTATCTCCCTCATTATATATCCAAATTACATGTTTCATAGCTCATTGGAAAGCTCTTGTTGTCTACTTTCTTCCGGTAAAGTTTAATAATAGTTAGATTTGTGAGCTGAGAGCAATACGCTCTGCAAGTAGTGTGTGTTCTCTGTTTTTTATCCCTGCTGAAGGTCTCCATTAAACCTCAAACTTGCAGAGGTCATATCTCCTTGTGTATGTATCCAAATCATGTGTTCTTTGGCTTGTTAGAAAGCTCTCTAAGTCTACTTGTATTCTGGAAAGTTTCAAAGTCATTGGAGTTGCGAGTTAAGAGCAGTAGTCTCTGCAAGTGATGTGTGTCCTCAGGTTCATCTCTGTTTCAAGGTCTCCATTAAAGCTGCATATTGCAGAGGTCATAGATCATTGTATATTTATCCATTTGAGGTGTTCTATATCTTGTTGGAAAGCTCTTAGAGTCTAGGTTATGTGTGTGAAACAGGTTTGGAAAATTCTAAGTGAGTAAAGAGAAATTTGCTCTGCAAGAAAATTGGTCTATGCATACAAGTTAGTGAAAAAGTCAACTAGGTCCTGTTGGGTTTCACCTACTTCTAGCTGTACTTTGGAGATCAATAAAATCCAACAAATATGAGTGACTGAAAGAGGAAAGATCAGTGTGAAACTCATAATCAACAAACCCTCATCTGAACTTAGGCTATGGAAGACCCTAAGTTAGATACGTGTGTGAAAAGATCACATACTTATAATGTAGCATAGAATGCTAACAAGTTTGCTGCTAGAAATCCTCAAACTCATGTGAATACACCTTCTTAAACATCTCATCAAATATGCATAAAGCATATACGTACTGTTTCTCTTGTACATATGCCAAATAGGACTCCTCCTGATATGAAGGCCACGGCCTCCATAAACTTCAAGTAGTACCTGTGTGCATAAAGAGAATATGTACCTGAATACTTATCATAAGATGTGAATCTTATGTTAACCACCATCCAATGTCTTTGAAGTAGTCCGATATCTTCTTGTAGAAGATAATATTCAACCTAATATCTTCCTGTAGAAGATAATCTTCAAATACACCATGTAGATGGCACCATCCAATGTCTTTGAAGTAGCCTGACATCTTCCTGTAGAAGACAATCTTCAACCTAATATCTTCCTGTAGAAGATAATCTTAAAATGCACCATGTAGATGGTCGATCCTCACCATCAAGCTGCTAATGAGCAAGTCTTCTTGCCATGAACAAGAGATAACCTCCTCTCCATGAGCTAGAGTGTGAGCACACCCTTCATCTTCTCCAAGAAGAATCATTAAGAAGAACTCCATAGATGCTCCTCAACATGCTTCAAGGTAGCACCATGGCTGCCCCATGTGCTAGAAGAAACACTACCTCTATTGAGGTCCAAGCTCTAGAAAGCTTGTGTTGATCCTAGGTGAAGGATACATACAAGTGAGCCTTATGGCTTCTTTTATAGTATTCTTGTACTTTGAAAAGCTTCTCCCAAAAGCAATAAATCAATAGTGATCTATGATCGTTGATCCATCACGTTCGTTTTCAAAAGTAACGAAAAAAGCACATGCGTAAAATACGCCGTCGCTGTACACTTGAATACTTTTTAGGCTTTTAGCTTTTGTTAAAATCTTTCACGCAATTGCGTCTAGCAGGAATCGAACGATGACGGCCTTGATGGAAGAAAATTGGTGTAGCCACGCGCTCATCGTCATTTGTTGTAGAAGTGTTGAACAAAGTATCTACACATGCTGTGATTGCTGTTGTGAACGCTCATCTACTTGTCTTGTTTGTAGAAAGACTAAGAACAAAAGCTATTGATCATGAAAGATCTTGGACAAAATGGACGAATTGTACATTGTTTTCCAACAAAATCTTGATAGTTTGACATTGGTCTTCCAAAATTGATCAAGATTTTGAGTTATTCTTGATATAAATGTTCTAACATCAAGGATAGCTTGTTCTTTTGGAGATTAACACTCTCCATCAGTGGTATCAGAGCACGAATCATCAAAATAGAAGAAAGGAGGACCGCAACTACTGCAATCATACAGAAATGAACATTTGAAAGTTCAAAAGGTGAAAGCTTAAAGGGAAAGCTTCACAGGGAGGCTTGAAGCTATCCAGAAGATCAAAAGTAACTTCATTTGAAGTAAAGGTAGACTTATTCCTCATAAATCTTGAAGAATTTAATACACAAGTGAAGAAAGGATGGGAGATTCTCTTCAGATAGAGAAATTGGATAGAGAAAACTATCCAACTTGGTGAATGAGGATGGAATCTCATCTCATGAGCAAAGACCTGATAGGTTATATCACAGATGAAGAAGAAAAAACCAAAATTCAGAGATCCTAGTGTTCCAACTAGGGATGAACTTTTAGATTTGAAGACTTGGATGAAGAAGGATGCTCAAGCAAGGAGCATTATCTACATGGGAGTCAATGACTACTTGCTATCTCCTATTAGAGGACTTGAAAGTGCAAGTGACATATGGAATGCTTTGGAGGAGCATTTCCAAAATACTACAAAGTCAAGGAAGGCATCTTTGTGGGAAGAGTTTACCACATTCAAAAAGAAAGCTTCTCAATCCATTTCTGATTATGTAACAAGGATGAAGCACATTGTAGATGCATTAGGAGCAGTTGATGAAGATATTGAGGAGGATAAATTTGTAAGGAAAATTCTCATAGGTTTGAGAGGAGATGAGAAATGGAAGCCATTCATTTTGTCTACTGAATTGTCACTAGATCATATCACTCCTAATGTAAATCAGTTGCTAGGACACATGCTAACTTTTGAGCAGGATGTCAAAGTTGATGGTGATAAGAGTACATGTCAAACAATGTATTCAAAGGACAAGAAGAAGAATATCAAAGATAAACAACAATTAAATGAAGAAGAAGGTACAACTAGCCAAGCCAGATTCCTAAGAGGAAGAGGAGGTGGCAAACGTAGAGGAAGAGGCAAAAGCAATAAACATGGAGCCAAAGTTTGCTGGATTTGTCGTAAGACAAGTCATTTAGCTCATGATTATTGGCACAATAATCAAAATAATAGAGGATATGATCAAAACTTTAATTCAAAAGGAAGAGATGGTAGAAACCAAAGAGGTAATTTCAGAGGTAGAGGTAGTAGAGGTTACTTTGGAATAAATGCAGGTAGAGGTTTCCAAAGCCAATCCTATAACAATACCTACTACAATTATGCTTCACATCAGAAGGAGGATTCAACTTTTATTATGAATGCAACTTGTGAAAGACAAAGTGAAGATCAAAGAGTCTTCTACATAGACTCAGGGTGTAGCAATCACCTGAGTGGTAGCATAACTTTGTTGAGTGATTTGGAGAATAAAGTAACTAATCATGTAGTTCAAACAGGTGATAATACAAGGCACAATGTGAAGTCAATTGGATTAGTGAAGAACAAGGATGGAAGTACTCTTCTGAGTAAGGTTTTGTATGTTCCTACAATTCCAAAGAATCTAATAAGTGTAGGGAAAATTGTTGAAAAGGCTATAAGTAATGTTCACTAATGATGGAGTTTTTGTGGAAGACCCTAGCAACGGGTAAAAACAAACTATTTCAGGGAAGAAAGAAGGAAGACTATTCACATTGAAGATTCAAGGTAATGTTTGTCATGCCTTGTTTACTTATGGAGCACATAAGATTTCTGAGTTAGATCTTTGCCATAAGAGGCTTGGACATTTCAATGAGAGAGGTATTAAGGATATGGTTAACAATGGTTCACTACTTGGATTGCCTAATGTTGGAGGTCAACACATGACTTATAGATGTGAGGCATGTCAATTAGGTAAGGCTCATAAGCAATCATATTCTAAGCATGGTTTCATGTATTCCAAAAAGCTTGACTTGGTTCATACAGATATGTTGGGACCATCAAAGGATTTCAGTATTAATGGTTCAAGATATTATGTGATTTATGTTGATGATGCTACCAGGTGGATCACTATATATGTAATCAAAGATAAATCAGAGGTATTCAATACATTTAAACATTATCATGTGTATACTGAAAGAATCACGCGTCAAAAGTTAAAGAGACTAAGGTCAGATGGAGGGAGAGAGTATTTCTCTAATGAGTTTAGTGATTATTTATGGAATGCAGGTATAAAAAGGGAAGTCACTTGGAGGTACCCTCCTCAACAAAATGGTGTAGCAGACAGGAGAAATAGAACTCTTGTTCAGTTTTCAAGATCAATGATGAAGGAGAAAAATTATCCAAATTATTTGTGGGTTGAGGCTCTAAATACAGCTACATATTTTGTTAATAGGTTACCATGTAAAGCTTTGAAGGGTATGACAATGTAAAGCTTTGAAGGGTATGACACCATATGAATCTTGGTGGGGTAAGAGACCTATCTTATATCATTGCAAGGTATTTGGATGTTTGGCTTATGCATATGTGCCATCTCAGTTGAGGCATAAATTGGAACCTAAAGCTAAGAAGTATGTGCTCATTGGATATGATGATAAGCAGATAGGTTATAGGTTGTGGAGTCCATCCACAAATAAATTCCTTGTATAAAAGGATGTTATATTTGATGAGCAAGGTACTTGGTATGCAGGTACAGTAAATAGTCATGCTGGTGATGAAGAAGTTTTGAATAAGAAGAAAGGTAAATCAAAGGTTCGGATATTTGATGAAGAAAAGAACAATGAAGTATAAGTTGAAGTTGAAGAAGTGCCAAGGTTTTGATGGAGAGTGTTAATATCCAAAAGACTAAGCTATCCTTGATTTTAGACCACCTCTATATCAAGAATAACTTCAGACTCCACTTAATTTTAAAAAACAATCACCAAACTATGAAGAAATTGATCAACTGTGAAAAATCACTTCTCTGAAAAAGTCTGCTGCACATCAATCATTCATTGATTGATCAATCGTGTAAAGTATTTCATAAAACTTTGTAGAATGTGTTGCCTAGAATTTTCACATCTTCTCCAAGTTAAAAATCCTCAAATGCTTAAGTAGGTTGTGAGAAATGACTTAGACAATGTACCTATGTCTGAAACGGTCTCTCTGTAATGACGACTTTGACACCTGTAAGTTCTAAGCTATGGTTCTCCCAAACTACAGCCCGTTTAATCAAATGCTTTTAGCCATAGATGGCTTACCTCTAAACTTAAATTTTGAATCCTCATTTGTGTAAAACGTTACACTATGCACTAAGCACTCTCCATTTCTTTGACCATCGAATCTGCGCCTGTTTTAGAAGACATTCAGAACTTTCTACATATGAATGTTCCTATTCAAAATTCTCTCAGCCTGTTTGCAGTTGGACTCTCAAATTTTAACCATAGATGGATTAACTATAGACTTAGACATTTTCAAAAGGATTTCTCAAAAGATTAACCATAGAAGGAGAATCAAAGAAAAGATCAACGCGCAATTCTCTGAATATTTTTCTTCTAATAATTTTTCATACATCTGATGGATGACATGCATAATGTTCATCTCATACTCTCCTATTCTTCTATTCTTCACTTCTATTGTCTTCTCTATCTCTTATATATCTCTCACTATGACTATGAACATGTATATATATATATATATACATACGAGTCTTACTCGTCAATTTTCCAAATACATTGAAATATTTACAAGAGTAATGTACAAAAGAACTTTGTTTCTGAATCTCCTCTTTCTTGAAACTGATTTTCAATCTTCCAATCATTTTTCCACTTCTGGATTTTATGTAATCACTAATTGTTGATTGTTCTGCTTCAACAGTTGCCCCTCAATCATCAATTGTGATTACCTGCATCTTCTTTATTCGTGCCATATCTTTAAACCTCTCCAACTTTGGTCCATCCAAACTTTTTGTCATCATATCTGCAAGTTGATCTTTTGTAGGAGTATGCATGATTTCAATTTCTTTATCAATAACCTTCTCTCTCAAAAAATGATACTGAATTTCAATATGTTTAGTTCTAGCATGAAACACAGGGTTTGCTGCCAAATATAAAGAACTCGTATTGTCTCCACAAATGATAGGAGTACTCTGAATAACATCAAAACTCTTCATAAGTGTCTTTAGCCATATTACTTCCTTTGCAGCTTCCACCATGCCTTTGTATTCTACTTCTATGGATGATAGAGCAACTGTATGTTGCTTCTTAGAACACCATGAGATTAGCTTATCTCCCACATAACACAAATATCCATGTGTTGATCTTCTATCATCCAAATTACCTGCCCAATCTGCATCACTGTATATTTTGACTCTTGTATCTAAAGTAAACCCATAGTACAACCCTTCTTTGAGTGTACCCTTTATGTACCTAAGTACTCTTTGTCCTGCAATCCAATGTTCCTTTCTAGGACAATGCATGAATTGAGATAGAACTCCAACTTCATATGACAAATGAGGCCTTGTTAATGTAGCATAAATTAAGCTACCCACCAAACTCAGATAGAGCTTCATATCTTTGAATTCTTCTCCTCCATATTTAGTCAATCTATGATTCACTTCCATTGGAGCTGGTACTAACCTGCAATCTTCCATTTTAAATTTGGTGAGCAAATTTCTCAGATACGTTTCTTGAGCTACATATACTCCATGTTGAGTATATGAAATCTCCATTCCCAAGAAGAATGACAAATTTCCCAAATCACTGATTTTGAACTCTTTCTCCATTTGTTTCTTAATCATGTGTTTGCCTTTGTCATCTGTTCCTGTAAGTATTATGTCATCAACATAAATACAAACATAAATAAATCCATCTTCACTTGCTTTGACTAGCAAGCTACTATCTGCCTTTGATGCTTGAAATCCAAGTTCCTTCAAGAACTTTACAAGCCTATAATTCCATGCCCTTGGGGCCTGCTAAAATCCATACAAAGCTCTCTTGAGCTTACACACATAATTTGGATACACTTGATCTTTGAACCCTTCTGGTTGCTCCATGTAAACTTCATCTAAAATGTAACCATTCAAAAAAGAATTTTTAACATCTAATTGAGATAATTTCCAACCTTTGGAAGCAGCAATTGCTATGAGTGTTTTGATGGTTGTCATCTTTGCCACAGGACTATAAGTCTCATCATAGTCCACTCCATATGTCTGTGCATATCCCTTCACAAAAAGTCTGGCTTTCTACCTAGACACACTTCCATATGCAAATCTTTTTGTTTTGTAAACCCACTTACATCTAATGAGTTTCTGACTATTAGGTTTAGGAACCAGATCCCATGTCTGATTTTCCATCAATGCATCATACTCCTCTTGCATAGCTTCTTCCCAATTATTCTTCCCTTTGGCTTCATCATATGTAGATGGATCTTCATCTGCTTTTATCACGTAAGCATAATCCTTAGTAGTCAAGAATGAAGTATCATAGCTATACCTTGTAGGATGCCATTTGTGCCTTGTAAACCTCTTGAGTTCTCCACTTCTTGAAGTTTCTGGTTCATCACATTCTGGATCAAACCTTGGCACTTCTTCACCTCCAACTTGTATTTTATTTTTCTCTTCTTCATCAAATATCTGAACCTTTGTTTTAACTTTCTTCTGATTCATAATTTCTTCAACTTCTGCATACACATTAGATGTACCTGCATACCAAGTACCTTGTTCATAAAATGTAACATCCTTGGACATAAGGAATTGTTTTGTGGATGGACTCCACAATCTATAACCCATCTGCTTGTCATCATAACCAATGAATACATACTTCTCTGCTTTAGGCTCCAACTTATGCCTCAATTGAGATGGCACATATGCATATGCCAGGCATCCAAATATTTTACAATGATCCAAGGTAGGTCTCTTACCCCACCAAGCTTCATATGGTGTCATACCCTGCAAAGCTTTACAAGGCAATCTATTAACCAAATATGTGGCTCTGTTTACAGCCTCAACCCATTAATAATTTGGACAATTTTTCTCTTTCACCATGGATCTTGCAAATTCAACAAGTGTCCTATTTCTTCTTTCTGCTACCCCATTTTGTTGAGGAGAGTACCTGCAAGTAATTTCCCTCTTTATACCTGCATTCCAAAAGTAATCACTGAACTCATTAGAGAAATACTCTCCCCCTCCATCTGACCTTAACCTCTTCAATTTTTTACCTGTAATTCTCTCTGCATATGCATGATAGTGTTTAAATGTATTAGACACTTCTGATTTGGCTTATGCATATGTGCCATCTCAGTTGAGGCATAAATTGGAACCTAAAGCTAAGAAGTATGTGCTCATTGGATATGATGATAAGCAGATAGGTTATAGGTTGTGGAGTCCATCCACAAAGCAATTCCTTGTATAAAAGGATGTTATATTTGATGAGCAAGGTACTTGGTATGCAGGTACAATAAATAATCATGCTGGTGATGAAGAAGTTTTGAATAAGAAGAAAGGTAAATCAAAGGTTCGGATATTTGATGAAGAAAAGAACAATGAAGTATAAGTTGAAGTTGAAGAAGTGCCAAGGTTTTGATGGAGAGTGTTAATATCCAAAAGAAAAAGCTATCCTTGATGTTAGACCACCTCTATATCAAGAATAACTTCAGACTCCACTTAGTTTTAAAAAACAATCACCAAACTATGAAGAAATTGATCAACTGTGAAAAATCACTTCTCTGAAAAAGTCTGCTGCACATCAATCATTCATTGATTGATCAATCGTGTAAAGTATTTCATAAAACTTTGTAGAATGTGTTGCCTAGAATTTTCACATCTTCTCCAAGTTAAAAATCCTCAAATGCTTGAGTAGGTTGTGAGAAATGACTCAGACAATGTACCTATGTCTGAAACGGTCTCTCTGTAATGACGACTTTGACACCTGTAAGTTCTAAGCTATGGTTCTCCCAAACTACAGCCCGTTTAATCAAATGCTTTTAGCCATAGATGGCTTACCTCTCAACTTAAATTTTGAATCCTCATTTGTGTAAAACTTTACACTATGCACTAAGCACACTCCATTTCTTTGACCATCGAATCTGCGCCTATTTTAGAAGACATTCAGAACTTTCTACATATGAATGTTCCTATTCAAAATTCTCTCAGCCTGTTTGCAGTTGGACTCTCAAATTTTAACCATAGATGGATTAACTATAGACTTAGACATTTTCAAAAGGATTTCTCAAAAGATTAACCACAGAAGGAGAATCAAAGAAAAGATCAACGCGCAATTCTCTGAATATTTTTCTTCTAATAATTTTTCATACATCTGATGGATGACATGCATAATGCTCATCTCATACTCTCCTATTCTTCTATTTTTCACTTCTATTGTCTTCTCTATCTCTTATATATCTCTCACTACGACTATGAACATGTATATATATATATATATATATATATATATATATATATATATATATATATATATATATATATATATATATATATATATATATATATATATATATATATATATATATATATATATATATATATATATATATATATATATATATATATATATACATACGAGTCTTACTCGTCAATTTTCCAAATACATTGAAATATTTACAAGAGTAATGTACAAAAGAACTTTGTTTCTGAATCTCCTCTTTCTTGAAACTGATTTTCAATCTTCCAATCATTTTTCCACTTCTGGATTTTATGTAATCACTAATTGTTGATTGTTCTGCTTCAACAGCTGCCCCTCAATCATCAATTGTGATTACCTGCATCTTCTTTATTCCTGCCATATCTTTAAACCTCTGCAACTTTGGTCCATCCAAACTTTTTGTCATCATATCTGCAAGTTGATCTTTTGTAGGAGTATGCATGATTTCAATTTCTTTATCAATAACCTTCTCTCTCAAAAAATGATACTGAATTTCAATATGTTTAGTTCTAGCATGAAACACAGGGTTTGCTGCCAAATATAAAGAACTCGTATTGTCTCCACAAATGATAGGAGTACTCTGAATAACATCAAAACTCTTCATAAGTGTCTTTAGCCATATTACTTCCTTTGCAGCTTCCACCATGCCTTTGTATTCTACTTCTATGGATGATAGAGCAACTATATGTTGCTTCTTAGAACACCATGAGATTAGCTTATCTCCCACATAACACAAATATCCATGTGTTGATCTTCTATCATCTAAATTACCTGCCCAATCTGCATCACTGTATATTTTGACTCTTGTATCTGAAGTAAACCCATAGTACAACCCTTCTTTGAGTGTACCCCTTATGTACCTAAGTACTCTTTGTCCTGCAATCCAATGTTCCTTTCTAGGACAATGCATGAGTTGAGATAGAACTCCAACTTCATATGACAAATGAGGCCTTGTTAATGTAGCATAAATTAAGCTACCCACCAAACTCAGATAGAGCTTCATATCTTTGAATTCTTCTCCTCCATATTTAGTCAATCTATGATTCACTTCCATTGGAGCTGGTACTAACCTGCAATCTTCCATTTTAAATTTGGTGAGCAAATTTCTCAGAGACCTTTCTTGAGTTACATATACTCCATGTTGAGTATATGAAATCTCCATTCCCAAGAAGAATGACAAATTTCCCAAATCACTGATTTTGAACTCTTTCTCCATTTGTTTCTTAATCATGTGTTTGCCTTTGTCATCTGTTCCTGTAAGTATTATGTCATCAACATAAATACAAACATAAATAAATCCATCTTCACTTGCTTTGACTAGCAAGCTACTATCTGCCTTTGATGCTTGAAATCCAAGTTCCTTCAAGAACTTTACAACCCTATAATTCCATGCCCTTGGGGCCTGCTTCAATCCATACAAAACTCTCTTGAGCTTACACACATAATTTGGATACACTTGATCTTTGAACCCTTCTGGTTGCTCCATGTAAACTTCATCTAAAATGTAACCATTCAAAAAAGAATTTTTAACATCTAATTGAGATAATTTCCAACCTTTGCAAGCAGCAATTGCTATGAGTGTTTTGATGGTTGTCATCTTTGCCACAGGACTATAAGTCTCATCATAGTCCACTCCATATGTCTGTGCATATCCCTTCACAAAAAGTCTGGCTTTGTACCTAGACACACTTCCATATGCAAATCTTTTTGTTTTGTAAACCCACTTACATCCAATGAGTTTCTGACTATTAGGTTTAGGAACCAGATCCCATGTCTGATTTTCCATCAATGCATCATACTCCTCTTGCATAGCTTCTTCCCAATTATTCTTCCCTTTGGCTTCATCATATGTAGATGGATCTTCATCTGCTTTTATCACGTAAGCATAATCCTTAGTAGTCAAGAATGAAGTATCATAGCTATACCTTGTAGGATGCCATTTGTGCCTTGTAGACCTCTTGAGTTCTCCACTTCTTGAAGTTTCTGGTTCATCACATTCTGGATCAAACCTTGGCACTTCTTCACCTCCAACTTGTATTTTATTTTTCTCTTCTTCATCAAATATCTAAACCTTTGTTTTAACTTTCTTCTGATTCATAATTTCTTCAACTTCTGCATACACATTAGATGTACCTGCATACCAAGTACCTTGTTCATAAAATGTAACATCCTTGGACATAAGGAATTGTTTTGTGGATGGACTCCACAATCTATAACCCATCTGCTTGTCATCATAACCAATGAATACATACTTCTCTGCTTTAGGCTCCAACTTATGCCTCAATTGAGATGGCACATATGCATATGCCAGGCATCCAAATATTTTACAATGATCCAAGGTAGGTCTCTTACCCCACCAAGCTTCATATGGTGTCATACCCTGCAAAGTTTTACAAGGCAATCTATTAACCAAATATGTGGCTCTGTTTACAGCCTCAACCCATTAATAATTTGGACAATTTTTCTCTTTCAACATGGATCTTGCAAATTCAACAAGTGTCCTATTTCTTCTTTCTGCTACCCCATTTTGTTGAGGAGAGTACCTGCAAGTAATTTCCCTCTTTATACTTGCATTCCAAAAGTAATCACTGAACTCATTAGAGAAATACTCTCCCCCTCCATCTGACCTTAACCTCTTCAATTTTTGACCTGTAATTCTCTCTGCATATGCATGATAGTGTTTAAATGTATTAAACACTTCTGATTTGTCTTTTATCACATAGATTGTGATCCACCTAGTAGCATCATCAACATATATAACATAATATCTTGAACCATTTATACTAAAGTCGTTTGAAGGACCCCATACATCTGTATGTACCAATTCAAGTCCTTCTGAATACATAAAACCATGCTTATTGTATGATTTCTTATGAGCCTTACCTAATTGACATGCTTCACATCTGTATGTCATGTGTTGACCTGAAATGTTAGGAAATCCAAGTACTGAACCATTGTTTATCATTTCTTTGATACCTCTCTCATTAAAATGTCCAAGTCTTTTGTGCCAAAGATCCAATTTTGACACCTTTTGCTCTCCATGTGCAAACATAGCATGTCCAATGTTTCCTTGTACCTTTAATGTGAAGAGCCTTCCTTCTTTCTTCCCTGTAACAATTTGTTTATACCCTTGACTAGGATCTTCAACATAAACTCCATCATTAGTGAACCTTACCTCATATCCTTTTTCCACAATTTGTCCTACACTTATCAGATTTTTAGGAATTGTAGGAACATACAAAACCTTACTCAAGAGAGTGCTTCCATCTTTGGCTTTGACTGAACCAATTGAATTTACCTTGTGCTTTGTATTATCACCTGTTTGGACTGTATGATTAATTGCATTTGAATCTAGATCAGACATCAAGGCAATGTTTCCACTCAGATGGTTGCTACATCCTGAGTCAATATAAAATAATCTCATGTCTTCATGTGAAGCTTCACATGTTGCATTCATAATAAGAGTCGAGTCTTCTTTCTGATCTGATGCATAATTGTAGTAGGTATTATTATATGATTGATTTTGGAAGTTTCTTCCTCCACCTCTTCCAAAAGAATACCTACCACCTCTACCTCTGAAGTTTCCTCTCTGATATCTGCCACCTCTTCCTCTTTGATTAAAATTCTAATTAAAATTACCATTGCTTTGATTATTGTGCCAACAATCATGAGATAGATGATTGGTCTTACCACATATCCAACAAGCTCTGACATTATCTTTGTTATTTCTGCCTCTTGCTCTATTTCTGCCACTTCCTCTTCCTCTTAGGAAGTTTGCTTGGCTTGGAGTACCTTCATCTTCAACTGATTGTTGCTTTCCTTTGCTAGCTTTCTTCTTATCTTTAGAATACATTGCATGTCCTATACTCTTATCAATATCTCCTTTGATATTATTCTCAAAAGTTAGCATATGTCCTAACAATTGATTTAGATTAGGAGTGAAATGATCTAATGTTCCTTGATGTTAGACCACCTCTATATCAATAATAACTTCAGACTCCACTTGATTTTAAAAAACAATCACCAAACTATCAAGAAATTGATCAACTATGAAAAATCACTTCTCTAAAAACGTCTGCTGCACATTAATCATTCATTGATTGATCATTCTTATAAATTTTTTCATAAAAACTTTGTAGAATGTGTTGCCTAGAGGTTGCACATCTTCTCCAAGTTAAAAATCCTCAAATGCTTGAGTAGATTGTGAGAAATGACTCAGACAATGTACCTATGTCTGAAACTCTCTCTGTAATGACGACTTTGACACCTGTAACTTCTAAGCTATGGTTCTCCCAAACTATAGCCCGTTTAATCAAATGCTTTTAGCCATAGATGGCTTACCTCTCAAATTAAATTTTGAATCCTCATTTGTGTAAAACTTTACACTATGCACTGAGCACTGTCCATTTCTTTCACCATCGAATCTGTGCCTGTTTCAGAAGACATTCAGAACTTTCTACATATGAATGTTCCTATTCAAAATTCTCTCAGCCTGTTCGCAATTGGACTCTCAAATTTTAACCATAGATGGATTAACAATAGACTTAGACATGTTAAAAAGGATTTCTCAAAAGATTAACCAGAGAAGGAGAATCAGAGAAAAGATCGGCGTGCAATTCTCTGAATATTTTTCTTCTCATAATTTTTCATACATCTGATGGATGACATGCATAATGTTCATCTCATACTCTCCTATTCTTCTATTCTTCACTTCTATTGTCTTCCCTATCTCTTCTATATCTCTCACTATGACTATGAACATGTATCTATATATATA
>CM035414.1:93135679-93138179 GCA_020310875.1 Ceratopteris richardii | reverse complement strand
ATAATGGTAGTGGACTTCAATATGCTTGGTTCTAGCATGGTATACCGGATTAGCTGCTAGATGTAGTGAGCTTGTGTTGTCACCAAAAATATGAGGTGTTGAAGAATGAAGTCCAGGATCTGTGTACAAAGACTTTAACCGCATGATTTCTTGAGTTTCATTAGCCAAACCTCTATATTTTGCTTTAGTAGAAGATAATGCCACGGTTGGTTGCTTCTTTGATGACCAAGAAATGATTTTTGAACCTGCAAATGATATATACCCGGATGTGCTTCTTCTATCATCTTTAGATCCGGCCCAATCTGCATCTGCGTAGACCTTTAGCTCAATATCTGAAGTAAATGAATAAAACAAACCTTCATTCATGGTGCCCTTTAGGTACTTGAGGACTCTCTTGGCCGCTTCCATATGTGGTCTTCTCGGCTTATGCATAAACTGACTCAATATGCTAACACTATAGCATATATCCACCCTTGTGAGTGTTGCATAGTTCAAACTTCCAACCAAGCTTTGATAGCTTGTGATGTCTTCAATTGGATCTCCTTCATAAGCACTAAGCTTATGATTTTGCTCCATAGGTGTACCTGCACACTTGGTATTTTCCATCTTGAACTTGACGAGCATGTCATGGACATACTTCCTTTGTGTGATGTATATACCTGAATCTGTGTAGATCAACTCCAATCCAAGAAAATAAGTGAGTGGTCCGAGGTCACTTATTTTGAACTCCTCCTTCATTCGACTCTTTACCTGTTTGATTCCTTCAAGATCATTGCCTGTGATAATAATATCATCAACCTACACACATAAATAGATCACTTCAGATCCATTCCTCTTTATGAACAAAGAGGTATCCGCCTTGCTAGCTTTGAATCCTTGGTCCTGCAAATAAGTCACCAATCTGAAATTCCAAGCTCTTGGAGCTTGCTTCAATCCATACAGAGCTTTCTTTAGTTTGCATACATAGTTAGGATGATGTGCATCCTCATATCCAGGAGGTTGTGCCATATACACTTCCTCAGAAATCCATCCATTCAAGAAAGCATTCTTTACATCAAGTTGATAGAGATTCCAATTTCTAGATGCAACACGACTAATGAGAACCCTAATTGTAGGCATTTTTGCAACAGGAGAGAACGTCTCCTCATAATCAATACCATGGGTTTGAGCAAACCCTTTAGCAACTAACCTTGCTTTCTGTCTATTTATACTTCCATCTAGATTCCTCTTGATTTTGTATATCCATCGAGATCCAATTACCTTCATAGATGGCTTGTTAGGTACAAGCTCCCAGGTGTCATTCTCCTTCAAGGCTTCCATTTCTTCATCCATTGCATCTCTCCAAGTTTTCTTGCTTTGTGCTTCTTCGAATGTGGTAGGTTCTTCATTGGTTGAATCCTTTGCAATGTAGATTGAGTGCTTGGTGACCAAAGAAGTATCATAACAAAACCTCTCTGGTTTCTTCTTCTCCCTCGAAGACCTTCTAAGTGGTTGATGTGAGCTCTCCGGTCCATATGTAGCATCCTGCATCTTTGCTTTACCTTGGTTCTTCCATAGCTTTAGTCTTTCCAAGTCTTCTAGGTCAATCTCCGAATCACTTTCTTCAATCTGCTTTGGCTCCTTTGGTTGAAGTGATGGAAAATCTTCATCCAAGTCATAAGGCAGCTTCACTTTCCTGTCATCATCAAACCATGATTTGTTTTCATAAAAAATTACATCTCTACTCACAGAAAATCCTTTATTGATTGGATTGTACAATCTATATCCTTTTTGGTTTTGGTCATAACCAATAAATACACACTTCTCTGCCTTGGGATCCAATTTCCCTCTTACTTGAGAAGGAATGTGAGCGTAGGCTAAGCATCCAAAGATTTTGCAATGCTCTAGACTAGGTCTTCTTCCATTCCACACTTCATATGGAGTGGTTCTATCTAGTGACCTAGATGGAAGTCTATTTATGAGATATGTGGCTGTTGACACAGCCTCTGCCCGTAGGTAGTTCGGCAATCCCTTTTCGTTGAGCATGGAACTTGCAGCTTCGACAATAGCTCTATTCCTCCTCTCTGCTACACCATTGAGTTCGGGTGTATACCTTGTAGTGACTTCCCTTTTAATGCCTCTTTCATGCAAGAAGGCATCAAATTCAGAAGCGAAGTATTCTCCTCCACCATCTGATCTGAGTCGTTTCAAAGTCCTACCTGTTTGGTTTTCAACAAGAGCAATATACTTCTTAAAGCAATTAAACACTTCATCCTTGGACTTCATGAAAAACAGAATGGTCCACCTGCTATAATCATCTATGAAAGACACATAATATCTTGAGCCTGATATAGATGGCTCCTTACTTGGATCCCACACATCCGTGTGCACTAGATCCAAAGGATTTTGATACATATATCCTTTCTTATTGAAAGGTTGTCTATGAGCCTTGCCGAGTTGATAAGCTTCACACTTATAAATCATGTGTTGCCTTGTGATATTAGGCAAACCAAGTACACTT